>CM074748.1:0-162500 GCA_037367245.1 Phrynocephalus guinanensis | reverse complement strand
CACACGCTTCTGCGCACTGGGCAGGTGTGATGCTCCAGCTACAGAGGCAATAGCCCCTACCCCCAGCTCGCCTCTGCAGAGGAGAACATCAGTGTGGGGCAGAGCCCCCCCCCTTTTAAGCCAATCCAATCCTGAGCAAGAGGTACAGGCTTGGTCTGGGCAGAGGGACCCACTCCTTACTCCTCCTCCCCCCACAACAGCATTGGGTGCCGTAGGATGTGGCACACACACACACACACACACACACACACACACACACACACACACACCTCCAGAGCTCCCTTCCCAGGGCCTGCTTTGACCTCAGAAGCGCAGCGAGGGCGGAAGGGGCCTGCCTTGACCAGATGGAGGCCAAGGGACCTTCTCCGTGGTGGCCCCTGCCTTGGCAAGGCCTTCCAGAAGGAGGCTGGCCCAGGGCCACTGCGGCAGCCAAGGGAGAAGAGCTCCCGGAGCTTTGATCTCTTTAGTGGGCAAAGTCCTCCTGTCTGTTCTCTCTTGCAGTTTTTAACCCTGGAGACTTGCTCTCAGGAGGGAATTAATCTCCCCAATAAACAAACCCAACAGAGCCGGCCAGGGAGCCGTTGGGGACGGGGGGGGGTGGAGCCCTGCCATCCAGAGGGAGGGAAACAGACCTTTCCCCTTCGACAGGAGGGCAAAGGGCAGGAGGCAGACGGGGCAGTAAGTGCCTCTCAACCGCCAGCCCGCAGGTTGACCTCCAACAAACCACACCAAAAGGATTGCATGGGATTTAGCTGGGCTTTCCTGGCTCTCCTTCTGAGATCAACGTCAGCAAGCCAAGCCTCCCATCTGGGCCAGTGGGAGCCCAGAGTTTCTTTGGAGTCCAGGCTGTAGGGCAGGCCTCCCCAGGGGCCAAGAAGCTGGCATGGAGAAATAACGCCAAGCACCTGCTAGCTGGAGGTGGGAGTTCCCGACTTGGTCTTCTGCTTGCGCGCAGTTTTCCCATCCCCCATCCTTTCTACCCAGGGAAGAGAGAGAAAGCGCATGCACGCACACACGCGCGCACACGCGCGCACACACACACACACACACACACACACACACACACACACACACACACACACACACACTGATTCCCCCTGCTCCCTCCTGGAAGAAGCATTTGCATCTGCCATTTTGCTTCTGCATGACCGGACATCACCCAACACACGTGCACCCCCTCCCCTCCTTGTTGCCCCCAGATCTCCTCCAGCACACCAGGCTAATGCTCCTTCTTCCATCAGATCAGAAACATTTGTTCCCTCGCCTGCCAGAGCAAGTCCTTCGTGGTCTGCAAAGGGATTAAGTGCGAGGCTCTTGCTCTGCCCGTACGCCTGCGAGACACCTCGCACAACCCAGGGAGCAAACCGGGAGAGGCAGCGCACAAAGGGAAGACCCAGGAGCCCATGTGCACAGGCACAAACGCTCCCACGCTCGCTCACTCACAGGAAGAAGGTGGCGGCCAGAAAGCGCTGGGAGACCAGGGGGGGGTGGAGGGTGGCACGGAGAGGAGGGAGGAACACTTCCACAGGGCTGCTAATCGAAAATCTAAAAAAAAAATCTTTTAAAATGGGTGGTTTTAAATCATCGGAAGAAAAAAAGCAGGCGCACCCACACTCACACTTGCAACAAAGAAGCATTTGCAGAGATTGAGGCAAGGGAGGTGAAGCCAGGGCTCCAAAATAGGAAGATAGTTGCAAGGACTCCAATGCTGAAATTGCTACTTCAGTGCTAAACAGCATCAAGACACTTGAAAAATAACATTTTTGACAGGAAGGCTAACAACACTTCTGAAAAGCTACTTCTACAATGTTACTCTTCAGTTGATGCAAAAGTAATAACTGTAACCCCTGGTGAGTGAAGCCTACAAATGTTCTTCTTGGGATGGGACTCTCCTTTCTGACTATGAGACACACAAGCCTCCCCCCCAACACACACACACACACACACACACACACACACACACACACACACACACACACACACACACACACACACACACACACACACACACACACACACACATGTCCCTTTAAGGATCCTCCCTCCCCTCCCCACCACACCCCCACTTTTACAGAAAGGCCAAAGGCCAGCAAGGAAGGGGTGCCAACTGGGGACGGGGTTCTCCTGCAGGCGCTCTGAGGTGGCCCCGCACCAAGTGGCAAGTAATCCTGCTGGGACCAGAAAACACTTCCTGAGGTTGAGCAGGGAAGAAACCGAGAAAGGGGCCAAACGTCCCCTTGGGCCAACTGCAGCAAGGAGTTTGGTTTCCCTTTAAAAAAAAAAAAAACCCTGCCAGAAGGAGAGGCAGGGCTGCCCCTCAGCCCGTGACGGGCACTGCAGCTGCGCTCGGCTCCACCCAGGCCACAGGACCAGCCAGGAAGCTCTGCACCAGCAGGATTGCGGAAGGAGCCCCAAGGGGAGCCCACCTGCGTGGAGGAGGCGCAGTGGGAACGCTTGAACCACGCCAAGCCTTCTGATGTCAGTGGACTCCTTCAGACACCCCCCCTCTCTCTTTCTCTCTCTCTCTCTCTCTCTCAAACGGCAAAGGACACACTTTCTGCCTTTCTCCCCCTCCCCTTTTCTGACTGGGTGTGTGTGTGTGAGTGGGGCACCAAACTCCTTGGAAGGGCAAATGTGAGGAATACAAGGAAGGGAGGTAGAAGATCAAGAAAGGGCCCCCTAAGCACGGGAACCATCCACATGGGAGAGAGGTCCAGCTGTCCCCTTCCACAAGCTCTGGGAACCCAAGCCAGGAAAAGCCCCCACCCCACCCCCACCCCTGTGTGTTGGGGCCAGAGCAGGGCCACGAAAGGAGCATCCCCCTGCCTTCCCTCCAAGGGAATTTTCACGGTAAATGTTTCAGGAGAAACACCCAAAGGGTCCTGAGGGAGGGGGGGGGAGGCGCCTGGGTGAGCCTTGGCAGGGCTCCCGCCACCCCCGCCCACTTCCCCTTCTGACTGCAGAGGCTCCAGTGGGACGGCCCCTTCCACCTCGGCTGACCTCAGGAGAGCCTGCCCCACTCATGGGCAACTCCACCAGAAACCCAGTGAGCTCACGACAAAGAAGCAGAGAATGTCCAACCCCCCCGCCTCCCCCCCACCCCAGTCTCAGCCTGACACTGGCGTAAAAGCCAAGACCTGCTACCCTCTTGCCCAGTGGCCGGGGGGGGGGTCGGAGAGAGGCTCCCAAGAGCCAGAGGGAGGAGGATCCAGGCCTCTCCCCCCCCTCCACCCCTTTGCTCCCCAGACTCCCTGTACAGCCGCCAGTGGGGGTTCCTCTCACGGGAACTCAATTAGTGGTGCTCCGTGCTCCAAGCAGGGTCAAAGGGCACCCTCATTACTGCTGGGCAGAGGCACAGAATCCAGTATCTCCCACGGCAAGGAAACTTCCAAAACTGCCAAGAAGCCATTCTCTCTCTCTCTCTCTCTCTCTCTCTCTCTCTCTCTCTCTCTCTCTCTCTCTCTCTCTCTCTCTCTCTCTCTCTCTCTCTCCCTTTTTTTTGGGGGGTGCTAAACAGAGGGTGTATAAACGGGGTAGATTAAGCTCTGGAGCACAGGCATGTGTACAATGGCATGCCAACGTCCAGAAAGAAGAGGAGAGGCCCCGTGGGATGGCGGGATTTGAGGCAAAGCCATGCTGGATGCGATCCCAGTAGCTGTCAGCCTCCAGTGGCCATTCCGACAGGCGGCCATCCTTCTTTAAGAACCTCTCCTGTAGGGCCGCCCTGCTCCTCCTGAGGTCTCCCCCCCCCCGCCTTCTCAAAGTGATCCCCTTCTTGCATTCTGCCTTCCAAGCAACTGGACACACACCTGCTGCATCTTCCCCACTAACATCTGAAGAAGGTGCCTGGTCCCTCCTGGCTTTCCCAGGCTAAACCCACCCAGCAGTGCTCAGCCTCCCTTTCCTTGAGGGAGAAAAGGGCAGGCATTTCCCCCAAAGCTCTGCATTTGGGACCCCCAGACAACAGTAATGAGCAGCAATGCTATGCTGGGGCCAGACCTCTGGACAAACACTGCTCTCCTCAGCCCCACACAGACGGTTTCCCCAGCAGCCCAGTTGTGAACCCATCTATCTCCTGAGAGCCCACATACGGTATTCTGATGCCCATTCCAGAGGCAGAGGTCACTCCATAGGGAGCCAGAGTCTCTGCCCCCCCCACCCTCGGTGCCATTGGTCCAGTCCTCTCCCTTCCCCAGCCTGACCTCAAGATCCCTTCAGGGGCTACTGCTGACACACACACACACACACACACACACACACACACACACACACACACACACACACACACACACACACACACACACACACACCAGAAATCTGCAAGCTGGGCAGGTGCCCCACAGCCCTGCCAAGACAAAGCACCTGGGAGGGCTGCCTGTGCCCTCCAGCACGTCCCTATGGCAAGCCCCCTTCTCAAGAGGAGAAAGCAGCTCCTGGCCTGAATCCACCCCCTCTGCCTGGCATCACTAGGGCCCTTGAACCAAAGACCAGCAGCTGCCCCCCCCCCCACCAGGAATCCAGGAGGGAAAACATACAGCTGGAGGCTTGACCAAGGGACAAAGCACACAAGCCAAGGCCTTGAAGCCTCAAAGCCCTCTGGGTTCCCGCGAGTGGGGCACTGAGAGTGCAGGAGATGCCTCCTCTTCTAAAAGCCTTCCTGCATGTCCTGGGAAATTGTTTTCCCTACCATGACCCCCCCCCACACACACACACACACCTCATCATCCGGGGGGGGGGGTGAAGGAGGGGATGGGCCTGCCAGCTGTCCTCCTCCTCCCCTCTGACAGAGGTTGACCGGTGGCTCCAGCTGCCCAGGGAAACCCACCGCCCACCCCCAGCGAGGACGTCGGGAGGGGGGAAGGGGAGGATGAAAATACAAAGGGAGGGAGGAAGAACTGGGGGGGGATGACAGGCTGAGCGAAATCACATTTACTTTGGTCACGGCCATCCGACAAACTCCCAAGACAAAGAGAGCCGTGTGTAGCTCAGTGGCCATCCTTCAGGGTTTGTCCAGGCCCATTTGGAGGCTTCAAAGCCTTGGGATCAGCCACCCAAGGCTGCTCTGCAGCAGAAGTGTGTGGAGGGTGGGGGCCCTGTCTGCTGCCATCCCTTCTGGGTGGGGAGAGGCAAGAGGGGCGGGAAAGCAGGGGGAGCCTTTGGGGTTTTCTTAAACCCCAGGACTGAAGCCTGGACCCCCAGCCCCAGAGGCAAGCAAGAAGGCAGAAGGAGGGAGGGAGGGTCATTGGGGGCAGACTGGCCCTTCATCCCACCCCCTGAAGGCCCCCTCGCCAATTGTGTCAGTGTGCAGGAGGAGGCGGCTTCCAGCTAGGGTTTGGGCAGGGCTGGCTTGGCCAAGCAGCCAGAAAGGCCGGCCTGAGAGAGAGAAGCCACCCAGGGACCAGAATCCAATGAGGAAGGAGCTGATGGGTGAGGGCTGGGCTGGGAGAAAACACCCTTCCCCACACCCACACCCCAATGAAGCAAGGGGCCACTGGGGGCTGAGAGGGGCTTGGCCAGATGGAGGGAAGGATTAGGAAGGGCCAGGAGGAGTGGTTTAGGAAGGACTGCTCAAAGCAAACAGCCCCTCCCACCCCCACCCCCCTGAAAGGAGCTGGCTTGGAAGAGAGCAGGCAAAGCACTGGAATCCAGCCAGGAGGATTGCCTTGAGGCTCTTTGTTAGCAAAACACTGCCATGAAAACCTGCACCATGTCTTTGCCGGAGCAGCCCCCAAGCAGCTCAAAAAACAGATGACCCTTTCAATTGGACATGAGGAGGCAGTTTGCACTCTGTCAGCCTGGCCAGGGAGCCAGCCGAGGGAAGGAGGAGACACCCCCCCCCCCGCCGGTAGGTAATGCCCTCCACTCTCACTCAAAGGTCAGGCTGCGGGGGGGGGGGGTGTTTGCTACAAATAACTCAGGGAGCTTACCAAGGCAGACCACCCCCACCACCCCCAGGCCCCCTATGCAAATGGGGCTGTATCTCCTAGCAGGGCAAGGAAGGAGGGAGGCCTGTTAATTACGGCAATTGTGCAACCAAGGTCCAAAGGCCTGAGTGGCATCGGCAAAGAGCCTGTGAGAGCTTGCCTGACTAAGCCTCACCGCTGGACTCACAAACACAACAGAAGGAACCCAAAAACAGCTGGAAAACTTTGAAGGGAAACACTGAACAATGAATTGGGAGGGGACCGAACATCAGGAGATCTCATTCCCAAGCCTTAACTGAAGTGATCAGATGAGAAACACATTGGGTTGGTCCTTCCTGCTTCTGGGCTAGAGAACAGGCAGGCAAGGCAAAAGTAGCCATTGTTCTGGAAGTGTCCCCCACTGACATCCCCCGCCCACCTCAGATGCACTTGAGCAGCTGTTGGTGCCCACACCAAACACACCACAGCTGCAGCTCCGTCTCCCTCTCTCCCTCCCCTGGGTGAGTTTTGAGCTGCTCTCCCCCATTCCTGAAACTGGCTTGCTCCATGCAGGGATGACAATATTCCTAATGCCACCCTCCCACCCCACAATCGGGGCCACCACTGCTCTGTCCTTCCAGCTCACTCTGCAAGGCCAACAAAGAGCCCCCCTCCCCTCTTTCCTACCAGGTCATTTCATTTGGGAAGCCAGGAGGGCACGCACAGTGGTGCCAAACCAAGCCAAGCCCACTGGCTCTGCTGCCCGAGGGCCACCTGGTGCAGACAGGATGCCCGTCTGGTTGCCTGCCTGCCCGCTATCCAGCCGAGGTGCAGGGCCCCCCAAGGCCCAGAGGGGCAATGGCACCTCTCACCCAGAAATCTGCTGCGGCCTTCTCCAAAGAGGCTGCCGCAGGCAAATGGCCTCAGACGCAGGCTCCTTAAGGCTGTCAGGAGCCCCTGGCCCAAGCCCAAACACAGACTGCTGGCCACAGCATTTGTATCACCTTTTAAGAATGCAACCCCAAATCCTTTCCCCTGGAGGCCAAAAAACGCTTTGAATGAAAGCCTCTCAGCATTCAGGAGAGATCGGGGCTGTGATCTGAACAAACTTAAGGAGCCAGGCAAGAGGGCGGGGGGGGGGGGGGCAACTCCAGAGCAAAGGCTCTTCCCAGCTGCCTTTGACTTCCTGGTCCTCCATCCTGCAGATGATGCCTCCAGCCCAAGTTCTTAGGGTGGTGGCCGCAGCAGCAGTAGTTTTAGCCTGGATGGAGGCCAAAGGGAGGGGGAAGCACACACCCAGAACCGCCCCTCACCCGCCAGCAACACTACTGAGGAATCTCCTCACATGACACCCCACACATGGACGGACTGCCGGCTACCGAGAAGGCCCTCCCAGCCACTCATAGGGACACGGGAGGACGACTCCTCCACCTCATATCCTTATATCAAAGGCAATGAAGCCTTTCCTTTGTTTGAAAGACACATTTTTCTCCTGTAAAGACTGGAGGATAGCAAGAACAAACTATGACAAAACAGACCCCTCCCCCCAAAAAAGGGATCGTTGACAGAACCCCCCCCGTTGTCACCTCCAGCTGAGAGCTTTCAGGCGGATGCCTAAAGATCTACGGCCCATCCCAGACCACAGGTCACCCCTAACTCCCAGGCCCCCCAGACGGACACTTTCTGTTTGCTTATAGACAGCAGCAGCCCCCACCCCCCAACAAAAAACACCTAACAATTCCACAGCAATCAGCAAAAGCACAAGATCCTGCTGCAAACCTAGATGCCAACTGTGTTCCCCCACGGGCGCTGCCAGCCCCACAACAGGCCCAAGAAGGACCTCCCGCTACATCCCAGGCTCCTTTCTCAGGTTTTTCTGCCACGCTCTGCCAGCCGAGACCCCCAACTTGTGTCCTGCAAAGGTCAAGTGGGACAGTCCCTGAGAGAGAGGTGGCATCAGACACAGCAACACACACACACACACACACACACACACACACACACACACACAAAAGCCAGGGGATAGGAATATTTCCACTCCCTGAAACACTTGGCCACTGATCTCAAAGCGGAGATTGCAGAACAAAGGGTTTTCAAAGGTGGACTTGAGAAGACAGCTAGATTGTGATTCATTTACAGATTCTGGTGTCTAACCAGAGGCTTAAGCATAGATCGGGGTTAAAAAGCTGGTGTGCATACTATTTCCTGCTAGGTCAAAATGTGCTTTTCTTTACACATGAACTTCAGTGCAACTAACACTTTAGTGATGTAATCATTCCTTAACACTTCCAAGACCCAAATCTAACAAATATGTAAGGCTATAGATGTTTGGCTATAGTTAACTACCAATAATTTTTCCATGGAAAACTTTTATTTCTTTTTTTTAAAAAGTAGTACAACTTTCACAAAATTCACCAAAAGTTAATTTCCACTTCCATTTCTTTTTAAAAGAAAGGATCAAAAGTTTCACAGAATTCAGCAAAAGTGGTGAAGGTGCAGGCAGTGAAGTGAAGCTGGTGGGGTCTCCACAGCATCAGCAGCAGAAGAGAAAGAGTCAACCTATCTTAAAAACCAAGCACAACCACCGGTTTTCTGTGCCTTTTTCCTTGGATGTTGAAGCAATTTTATGAACAAAACACACGTTGTGAAAACGTGAAGGCAAGCATTGCAGCAAAAATAAATTCCACATTAAATATTGAATCTGTTTGACAATAACAGTTAAACCAGGTAAAGTATACTTAATATTTGTCTTGATCAAATATTTTAATTCAAATAATTACAGGCTGTTTGGATAATAAAACATTTCATTCAGCAAAAGTAAGTCAAAGAGATCCGTGCCAGAATCAAGTCACGCAACATTTAGAAAACCAGCCCTTCCAGCCGAAATCTGCCCAGTTCCAAATTCCCCAGAAGACCTACACTGCTGCTCATGGTGACGCCTACTGTCTGGATGTTACTGTCAGAAACACACCAAACACAACGGTCCCTTGTGTTGCTATTTCTCTTAGTCCCCAGCCTGACCACAAACAACCAGGATGGAGATCTGTGGCCTTAGCCAGGCGCATCGCAGATCCGTGGCTCAACAGGCACTGCAAGGCTTTGCTGTTTGGTCGTTGCATTTTATTTTTCCAAGAGATTTTTCCAACACCAGTCCTTTGCCTTCTGTCACTTGCCCTCCGGCCTCGCTGGAGCAACTCTCCAGAAGGGATCAATCCGGCACAGACACATTCTCCACCTTCCCTGCCTGTCTAGGGCCGCCTTGCAGGACTACCAGGAAAAGGGGGAGGCAGGAAGACCCTCCCCTGGGAAGGGGGGGGCGGCTACCTCTGAAAGAGGCACAGAAGGGCAAGGGGGGGGCTGGAGAGCAGGGGAGGGGGAGGGGGCAGAGGAAGGAGCCACTCACAGGTGATGAAGTAGTCGTGGTGCCTCTTGAACTCCAGGCCCATGTAGTTGGGGCTGAACTCCTGGAACTTGATGGTGAATCGGATCTCCTGCTCCGGCTTGTTGCAGGTGACAAGCACGTTAGGGTCCATGACGGTGCTGCAGGACTCGGCCTGGTCCCGCTTCACCAGGTAGAGCTTGTAGTACTCGTAGGGCTTGCCGGGCTCCACCTTGGGGCAGATGATGTCCAGCTTGTCTCCGATCTCTGGGTAAATGACCAGCCCCTTCCCGGGCAGGAACCTGAGGGCAAAATAAACCAGGACATGGTCAGCTAAGCCCACCCTGAGGGCCCTCTCCCCCGGCACAGACAGGGCAACTCACTCCCAGTTGCAGTTTTTACACCAAGTGGGAAAGACACGCTTGCCTGCACAGAAATAACACTGCACATAAAATGTGCAAAGAAGCGACAGGGAATCGGCCATTCCAAACTCTGAAAACCATTTCACGGACATTTACACGGTCACCCTTAGAACAAGTTTGCCGGGTGGGACTGGCGTTCCACTCCCACTTCAAAAGAGGCAGGTGGGCTGCCTTTCTCGCTGCAAAAACATCTGGAGAGCTTACATGTGAGGTGAGACAGCTGGAATGGATGCACACAGGTGGAGCTGCAGCTGGAGAAACCATGGGTTTCCTTGGTGTATCAGCATGGACTGTGTTTGTCCAAGGTTTTGGGCTTCAAGTCAAGTCTCTCTCTCTCTCTCTCTCTCTCTCTCTCTCTCTCTCTCTCTCTCTCTCACACACACACACACACACACACACACACACACACACACACACACACACACACACACACACACACACCAGTGCCAGAAGCTTCTGCATCAGACAGCAACGTGGGCAGCAGGGAACGTGACCCCTAAAGCCTCCAAGAGGGGGGCGGATGGCCTCAGGCTGCCCAGACAGGCAGGGGGGAAGCTGTGGATGTGGCCACAGGGGTTGGGGGGAGGGTAGAAGATGGGAATCAGCCCTCACTCAGCCATCAACCGTGCCAGCGAGCCTCGATACCCCATCAGCAGGCTTTGGTCGTGGCTTTTGTCCAGATTACAGAGTGGCCCGCGAAGCACCATCGGGGGCAATGATGGCCGACGCTGAGCAAGCAGGAAGCAGAAGAAATGGAAGCCAACCTGGGCTCCTTTTGGCAGCTGCCAGTGTGGCACTGCAACTCAAGCAGGCTGCCAGCCGGCTCCGGTTGGAAACAGCTGCTGCCCTCCAGCCCAGCTCTGCACTCCTCTGAGCACCTCCAACAAGAGGGTCAAGCCACCAACAAAGCCAGCCAGTCACACCAGGCACCGTTCCCTCGCCTGCCGCCTCCTCCAGCCAGCCCAGCCCCGGCTTTCAAGGCCCCAAAGAGCTCCCAGCAAGAAGACCTCCCTGGGCTCCCGGGGGGGGGGGGTGCGTGCCGTGCCCAGGATTCTCCAGGCTGCAGCAGAGGGCCAAGGCTGCACAGCAGGAGAAGCAAGGCAGACCCAGCCTCCTCCCAACAGGGGCAGAGGCAGGGTTCCCTCCCGCTGGGCCAAGGCCCGGGCCACCAACGACTTCTTCCAGGTTTCAGTGGAGTCCCTGCAACAACCACCTTGGGAAACCCCTTCTGGGTGGCAAAAGGGGAAGGGAGTGGACGTGAGCCAAGGCAGGAAAGGGTCTCACTTCCAAGTCCCCAGAAAAGGTGAGCTCACCCCCTCCCTCCCTCCCTCCCTCCGTCCCTCCATCCCTGCCTGCCCCCTCTTCCGTCCGTCCGTCCGTCCGTCCGTCCATCCTTCGCTGCTGCTCAAAACTAGCAGCTGCTCCTTGGGAGCCTCCTTTGTTGTCCTGGGTCAGGGGATAAAAGCCTCAGCAGGCGCACCAGCCCACCCTCCACGGCCGGACAGGGACAAAGGAGGGCTCGCTCTCCCTCCTCCTCCCCCCACCCCTGCCGGCCTGCCTGCCTCTTCTTGAGGGCCTCCCCATACAGAGCCCCTCTGCCTCCCCCTGCTGCCCCAGTTGCCCCTCCTCCTCCTCCTCCTCCTCCTCCTCCCCTTCCTCCTCGGGGCAGGCAGGTTCCTCTCCTTGGGGAGCTCTCAGGTGGCCGGCTCCTGTTTCCTCATTGTTTCAAGAGGTGTTTTCCGATGGGAAAGGTGAAAAGGGCCCTTGTGAGGCTTGTAAACCGATGCCGGCAAGTTGGGTAAACAAGGAAGGCTCTGTTGGCAGTGGGCCTTGGGAGCCCCAGGAAAAGATGCCCTCCGGGCCACCACCGCCGGCAGGAAGAGAAGGGGAAATAAAGACCAATTCCTCTTCCAAGCCCCGGCCACCACCGCCCCTGCTCTTTGGAAAGTGGCTGTCCCCCCCCCCCCCCCACCACCACCACCACCAAGGCACACCCGAGCCATCTAAGAGCCTGCGGAAAGGGCCGGGAGTTTCCCGGGGGCCACACAGGTGCTGCTGCTGCTGCTGCTGCTGCAGAACAGCCCAACATGCCCGTTGTTGTAGGGCCTGCAGGCTCAGCCCCAGATGGGCTCTCCTACCTAACTGGGTCCTGCTTCAGAAGAGGGAGGGGGCAGGGGCAGGGGCGGGGCGAACCTCTCCTGGGCAGGCCACCCCACCCACCCTCTGCTGCCCCACCAGAGCAAACCCTATGGGGAACCGGAAAGGTTCAGGCCCTGCTCAGTGGCCTTGAGGAAGGGACGGCCCTGGTGTGGATCTGAGAGAGAGAGAGAGAGAGAGAGGGAACAGCATCGAGGGAGGGTCAGAGGAAAAAGGCAGGGATGGATCTTGGGTGCCTCCCAGGCCAGCTTCTACCGGGCTTGCTGCAAAAAGGGTGACTGATTTGGTCCAACTCCAATGGGAAAAAAACAAAACAAAACAAAACAATAAGGTGCTAACTTCCCCCAAAAGGAGGCTGAGGAGACAACATCCCAGCAGCTGCTCGTGGGCTCGCAATCAGCCTATGAATATTAACCAACCTGATCACCATGGGAGGGGGAGGGCCCTCTGGGGTGGGAACCAAGAAACTGAAGCCAAAGGGGCATCTTCCAGCTTATCCCCCACCCCACCCCACGACTGCCGCCCCCGCCCCAGGAGCCGCCCTGTGGAATCTGACAACGGAGGATTGCCCGTGGCCTCCACGCCACCCTTTGGCCTCCCCAGCATGACTGGCACCCTCTTCCTTCAGGCAGAGCTGTCTCAACTCTCAACCCAGCCCCTCTTTCCTTCTGGAAGAGATGCCGGTCCCCCCCTCCCATGGAGAACCTGAAAGCCCCGGCCTTGAGCCCCTGTGCCCCATGGGCTGTGCCAGGCAGGCTGGTGCCTTCTATAGTCCTCCAGGGCACCAGCCCCCCCCCCACCTCCTGCCACTGAGCATTCCTTCACACCGCCTTCCCAATCCTAAGGGGATGCTCCTCCAGCTTAGATGGGGCGCCCCATCTCCCTTCTCCATCCCCACCTCCAACAGAGGCCACATTTGTCTCAAGTGTGAAAAACCCTTTCAAAATGGTGACTCCAAACACACACACCCCAGAACCCCTGCTGTGGCAGAGGCCAGCGCCTCAATCTCCGGGGGTTAAAAGGCCCCCATTAATAAAGTCTGAGAGATAAGCACTGGCAGGAGAGCCTTTGTGGGCCACCCCCTCTCCACTCGACCCCCAGGGCCCCTCCCTCTGAGACACGTTTTTTACAGCTGGCTGGGGCTTTATGGTTTTTTGGTTTTAATGAGGCCCATTCAAACCCCCCAAAGACAAAAGGCCCTTCTTGCTTCTAAATGGATTTACATGATGCATCAATGAGGCATAAGCAGGTTGCCTTGGCAACTCCCCCCCTCCCCAACTCAGTCCTTGCTCCTCCTAGGCTGAAGCACAAAACAGTTTGGAATTTGGAAACCTCCCCGATAAAACCTTACACCACCAACCACACCACCAACCATTCACCCCACCGCCCTGCCACCCCCAACCCCACCCCCACCCCCACCGCCCACCCCAAACAGCTGCCATGCCCTAACTTCATTAAACCAACAATGCTACCCCCAATTGCTTTTCGGGTTGGGGCTTCAAAGAAGCCTTCTTAAAAGAAATTCAACTCCAGGACAACCCCAACCTCCCCCTCCCTCCCCAGGCCATCAAAAAGTAAGCACTGGGGGAGGAGAAATGAGGGCAGTGGGCAGGAAGGGGGGCTTGACGCACCCCATCCCCTTGAGTGAGTGAGAGCCACCCTTGGCGGGAGCTCTCAGGATGACAGAAGCCCTGCCTGGCTCTTCTCCAGCCTCCTGGCCTCCTTCTCCTCAATTGCTCCCTCGCCCACTTGCAGGCCCAACCCACAGCCCTCCTCCTCCTCCCTGACTCACAGAACAGCTCCACCTGATCAGCGGCTTGCACCATGTGCACACACCTGGCCTCTCCCCAGCTGCCCACACGAGGCACGTCCAAGCTCCCCTCTGGCCCATTTGCTGGAGTGATACCAGCACCGACAAACAACCCAAACCACTGGAAGAACAGGAGGTGCTGCTGCTGCTGCTGCTGCTGCTGCTGCTGAGGAACTTATGCAGACTCAGGGAGCTTAATGACTTTTGTGAAATAACAGGCAACAAGCCACGCCATTTCCCTACACTCCTTCCCTCACACACACACAGCCATCCTCCCATGCTCAACCTCTGTCCTCTGGAGGTTAAGACCTATCAGCTGGGAGAGGGACATCCAGAGAGAGGAGAACGGACAACAAGTGTTCATGAGGATGACAACTAGCCAAGTGCTGGGCCAGCCACAAAGAAAGAACTCACACAGACTGAAAAAGAAAATCACCTGTCTCTTCTTTTTGTTTTTAAAGGGCAATCATATTATTATGAATTTTTTAACAACCACATGGAGATGGGGAGAGAGAGAAATTGGTTAACTGTGTTTCAACAAGTATGGCCAAAACAAAGAAACAAAAACAAAGAGAAGAAGAAGAAACAAACAAGGCCTCAGGCATCTTTCAGACCACCAGGCTTGTTCTGACTGAATTCCCCCCCCACACACACACACACACTCACACTCACACACACACACTCACACAAACACTGCAGCAAAGGGAAGGCTGGATCCTATCAGCCTCTGGCAGGACCCAACCCCAGGGCATTTCTCTCCCTGTCCCCAACTCACTCCGCGTTTCTGCCTGCTCAGGTCTTCCTGAGGTCTAGAAATTCTGCCAAACAGGTTCACAGGCCACATAAGCGTGTACAACCCTCCTAACAGCTAATCCTGACTGCAACTGGCAAACAGCTCCGGAGGGGCTCTACCACGACTGGAGCCACTGCTGCAGCTTCCAGGCCTCAGCAAGGTTGCCACCAAAACAAGACCCTGAACCTTCCTGCCTTGCCAGATCTCCACTTGCCAATTTCTCCTGCATGACATGAAGCCAGAGGTACCTAGGGGAGGCACAGCAAATGCCACGGAAGGAGAGAGAGAGAGAGAGTGAGAGAGTTGCTGGGCCAGCCAGGCAGAGGATGCCATCGCAAAGAAGCAGAGCAGCGTCGCCAACCCACTGCCCAGCCCTGGGCGAAGGCATGAGAAAACAGGGCAGAACAGGCTTCACACCCACCTTTCCCACCACACAGAAAGGCAGGTGAAGTCACGCAACAACAACAACAACAACAACAACAACACGGAAGGCAGGAATCTGCTGGTCGGCTAGTCCTACTGGGATGTTGTGGAAGACATGGCGGATCTACTACCAGAGTGAACATTTTAAACCCTTCCAATAAGGAGGCACATCCTCCCTGCAGTCTCTGCACATTCCACCCCTTCTCCAGGGTACAGGTTGCCCACCAGGACCATCCCAGCCTCTGGCAGACCCTGTCCTTGAGAGTTCTCCTTCCTAGTGGGGCGGGAGGCACCTGCAAGGATGCCTTCACTGGTTGGTAGGTGGACCTGATCAGCCTGCGCGGGGGGGGGGGTGTCGTCTTCCAACTCTCCTTATCCGCGGCTCATCTGTGACTCAGGAAGGGCTTCTCACCCAACATGAAGCAGATTGCCAGGAGGCTCTGCCTTCCACCCTACCCTCTTCATTGTTCTTATCTCTGCCTTGCTCAAAAGAGCAAAAGGACCACCACCACCCTCAGCAAATCTGCAGATGACCAAGAGTTAGGAGAGACAACTAGTACCTGGGGAAAGGGGGGGGGGAGAAATGGCCTTGGCACTTGCCGGATTCAAAATGTTTTCTGCCAGAGAAATCCCACCTGTCTGGAGAACCCTTTCAGCACAAATGTGCCTTTTCTGCTTCAGGGCAATTTCTGTGTGGGGGAGAGGACATTTTGAACAAGAACAAACAGAGCGGCGGTGGGCGCCTATTGGCTAGTGACTCCAACGTCATCAATACAATGGAGCAAATGCTTGTTCAGCTGAATCTGAAACATTTGACATTTTTCATTCCTCACAGTGTAGGATTATCTACACAAATAAAACTCAGAGAGAGAAAAAGAGAGAGAGAGAGTTTGCTGTCTCCTCAAGAGCACAAAAGATAGAAAAAGATGAAATATATTGCACACAGAGAGAGAGACAAGGGCTGGTAGCTCCCTTCCCCTCCTGCTGGCCTAAGTCACTTGGAATTCAACGGAGCCCATGAAGAAGCTTTCAAAAGGCAGCCAGTCCTCTTTTTCCCAGGCCACCGCGCTGGTTCACAGGTCCCACGCGCTCCACGGTGTGAACCAGCACATCAGATGGAAAACCCACCCATGGTGGTGGAGTGCCGCCCAGGCACACCCTCCTCGCCCGGCAGATCCAGGCAGATCCAAATTCCACTGTGGATGGCAGGCAGCTCACTGGGAAGAGCCTGGGGCCAATTCTTCCTACCCAGCGCTGAGCAGGTCTGACAGATGCAGCAAGGCAGAATTCCCAGGCCTGTTTCTCTCCCCATCGTTGCTCCACAAGTAGGTCAGAGCCTCAGAGTAGGAGGGAGCTTTTGCTCAGAGAGAGAAAGAGAAAGAGAGGGGGAGGGGACAGGCCCTGGCTCCGGCCAAGGGCCCCTCCCCCCCCCGTCCCTCTCCATCCTGGCGCTCTGTAGCTAGTCAAATGAAACCCTGTGAAACAAGGAAAGGAGGGTCGTGGCGCCCCTTCCCACGGAGGCCCAGGGACTGCAAGCACACATTGGCAGGTGCCAGCAGGGGACATGGGGGGAGTTAAGCCACCCCTCCCCCACAGATCACAGTCACTATGTAGTAGATGCTCACAGCTGCCCCTGCATTTAATCCTTTCCAAAGCCAGGCACGCAACTGCTAGTTGTGTGGACATCACCCCACCCCATCTTGGTCTCTATAGGGACGGTGGCCTGCATTTCCTCCCCGAGAACCTTTGAGGGGGCTCCCGAGCACTTGGCCGGCCACCACACAGGCCCTGGAGCCACCATCAAGGCAGCCCTGAGGAACCTGAACATGCCCTGGGCACCACATTTAAGAAGGGAAATTCCCTGGTAGGTGGCCCTCCCTCCCTTCTCCTCTCCTCCTCCTCCTCCTCCTCCTGTCAGCCCAGGGAGACTCTGTGCCACCCTTGCAGGCCCCTAACTCTCTCCAGCACAATGCCAATCACAACCCAACAAGCGGGATAAGGCAAGGAGGCCTGGCAGGCTGGCCACCCCTTCCTATCAGCATGTGAGACAGAGCCAAGAGGCAACACAAGGCAACCTGGAAGTTGCATCACGGCAACTGGACTTCTTCTCTTGTGAGACTGGAGAAAGTGACAGATGAAGCAACTTGGACAAAGAGTGAAATGTTTGGATCCCACAAGACAAGAAGTCCAATGGTCCATGACTCAGCTTCCAGAGAACCTCACCTGGATGACTGGGAATCTTCACAGACAACACAAGGCAGTGTGTTGGGTGGTGGCTGAAGGGTGACTCTGCTGGGAAAACCCTTCCCTCTTCGCCAGGCATTCCTGGGGCTGCGTGGGCGCGCACAAGGCGTGTGGACCACTTCAGGTTGGGCTGCAAAGCACTTTGATCTCTGCCCGCTGGGTGTGTGCGTGCAGGCAAGGCCATATTTTCACACACGCAAACATGTACACACACACACACACGAGGGGGGGATATTCTGACTCTTTTCCCTTCAAGGCAAGAAAAAGGCATCAGGGAGAAGAGAGGAAAGAGGGTGCCTGAGTAACACCCACTGGCTGAGCAGGACAAAGGGGAGCCCCAGACTCAGCTCCTGTGCCCCCCCCCCCTGCCCTTCATCTGGGGAATGAACTCCAGAAACTGGATCAAGCCCAGCAGCAGAAGCCCCCCCCCCAAGGCGGCACCCACTCTCATCCAGGGGGGGGGCACATTTCTCACCCCTCCCCTCAACACAGCCCCAGGAAAACCTTCTCGGAAAGTGAGGCTCACTCAGAGGACTCAGGAGGAGAAGCCCGGACGCAAGCAAACCGGAACAGCGGCAAGCCCCCCCCCCCCCCCACCCCCGCTGCCCTACCAACGCTGCTGCCTGAGACTCTTCGGTCGGAAGGCCGCCCTGCTTCTCTGGTGCCGGGACCTTTCAAGGGGCTCCCATCGGGGCCGGGAAGGGGTCTGAACGCACCAGAACCAGACCAGATGAGACCTCAAGGAGGTGGTGGATCTCCTGAAGCAGCAGCTGCACATTGTGCACATGTTGTACATTGACAATAAAGGTATTATTATTATTAGGATGACACACCTTCCCTGCTGAGGCTCACCTACCCGGGACCACCTGGGGTCCCTTGCCCACCCCAGGAGGTAGCCATGGAGCCCCCCCCCCCAAAAAAAAAACTCCATGGGAAGGGACAGGATGTCAGCAGGCGTGCAAGAGGATGGGCCCCTACACCCCACGCCCACCCCCTCCCACCCAGTGTGGGGACCCAGAGAGCAATGTTCCAAATAAAAGAAGCACCCCCACCCATCTTGGCAGCTGCAGGGCTAATTTCCTGGTCGGGCTACCATGAATGACAACTAATGAGCCACCATTGTCTGCTTCACATTCCTTGCTTCCATTTGTTAAGCGTGCAAAATGCCTTCGGCCCCTCCCCCCCCCTTTTGAAGCTAATTATTTTCAGAGAAAATAACGAGACTCCCTCGCCATTTCCCCAGCTCCTGCTGGAAAGCAGGCCAGGCCCCTGACCAATCTGTGGGCCACTCCAGGGCCTGGACATGCACGCGCACGCGCGCACACACACACACACACACACACACACACACACACACACACACACACACACACACACACACACACTGCCAGACCCCTCCCAACTATGCCTGCAGACCTGTACTACCCCACCCCCAAAAGGGGAAGGGGTAAAGTGACCTTCCCCCTTGCAAGCCTCATCAGGAAGGGCAGACAAGTTCTACCCAGGCAGCAGCTCACCCTGGGAGGCAGGCAGGCAGGCAGGCAGGCAGGCAGGGGCTACCAGGCTGGTCCCCCAGCCACCCTCCCACCACTGCCCCCCCCCATCAGCAGCCAGCCATGGTAGGGCAATAGGCACCTCTCTCCATCAATGCTACACACACACACACACACACACACACACACACACACACACAGAGGGAATGAGGTAAGATGCCATTCAAATAGCCGGAGTGGGGGAGCAGCGTTTTGTGCGCAGCCAGGGTTTTCTTCTTCATGAAAAAAACTGACAGACAACTGAACAAAACCCACACTTGAGGTGGGGGGGGGCAGAAGGCTGTGAATGGCAACCTGGGGCTATAATCGGCATCGTCAGGGGAAGAAACGTGAGACAATGAGGCCCGCGCTTGGCTTGCAAGGGGGAGGCGAGCGGTGCCGGACTGCCCAGGCAAGAGTGAGGTGACACCCACCACCACCACCAGCAGCAGCAGCAGCAGCAGCACCCAAGACCCAGGGAGAAGCAGGCCCTGTGCTGGGACACCCAGTCCTGGCAAGGAATGTCCCAGAGGGCAGAGAATCAGGCGGTCCACGGCCATGGCACAAAAGCCCCCCCCAGGGCTTCCTTGGGGGGAGGGAGGACTGGCCGACCACAGACAGAAAAAGCCAGCCTCACCAGAAACCTTCCCTCCGTGCTGCCTGCCCAACCCACAAGCAGCCTGGCTGCACCTGGCTGGTCACGAGGTGTACGGACAGAGGAGGCGAGGGGAATCCACGCAACCACAGCAAGGGAGAACTCTGGAGGAGGAGCCACGGCCAAGGAGGCCAGGTTGCTTCAAAGAAGCCCAGTGCTCTTTGGCGGGAGGGAGTCAAGGCAGGTCCCCCCCCCACCGCCGTGCCCGGTTCCTCTCCCTGCCCCTTCCCAAGGCCTCCAAGGGCCAGCAGGCCCTCCCCAGAGACCCTTCCCCCCTCCCCCATTCTCTGTCCCCCTCCCTCTCACACACACACCTCTCTTGTGGGGCCAGGCGGTTGGGGGGGGCTGAGGTGGTGCTTCCTGGCTCCCATCCAGGGGCAAGTTCTCCTTGCAGGATCCCAGCCAGAGCAAACGTTCCTCCTCCTCCTCCCCGGCCAGGCCTTCTTCCGCCCCAGCAGGAATTTGGAAGGCTGAGATTCCTCTGGAAAGGCCGGCAGCCATGCTGGGGGGGGGGGGGGGGGGGGAGAGGCTTAAGCGATCCCACAGAAGGGGATCGGGTTCCCGGCTTGGCCCAATCTTGTTTTCTCTCCCCCCCCCCTGTGCAATTGGGCCTTCAACAGCCCAGCAGCCCCCCAGGTCACCCTGCTTCCCAGGGCCACCTCCTCCCTTCCTCTCCCCACCCCCTGCTTCATTCTTGGGGGGGGGGGGGGGAGAGAAGGTTGTGGGGGGGAGGCTTGATCCAGGAGGGCTCCGATTTCCCCCTTGACCCCTTGCAACTATGACTAGGGAAGCGAGAGCCGTTCTGGCGTCCAAAGCAAAGAATTACTTTGGCACCAGGAGCCAAGGAGGCTCGTTGGCTGGACGAGCGAGCCAGCCAGCACTCTCTGAGAGGCGGAGGGGGGTGGGTGGGGAGAGCAGGAAGTACCAGAGTGGGAGTCTTTCCTAGCTAAGCCCCACAGATTTGGACTAATCCCACATGGGAAAGGCAGCGCAGAGGCAACCGACTGACTGGCCGCCATCTACAGAGAAGAACCAGCATGCCAGGTTCCCTCTGTGCACCGCTACTGCCGCCGCCACCACCACCATCGTAAGCAGAAGCCCCCTCCCACTCTGTCCCTTTCATATTTACCCAAGACTCCCCGAGGTCCAAACTGGCCTTTCTCTACTTAATGAGGGCCAGGAACAGCCCAGCAGCCAGCCACCTCAGAGAGACTCCTTCCCACCTGTCCTTTTTCAAATTTTCAGACCATTAGCTTACAGGTCTCACCAGCCAAGCCACAGATCAAACAGCAGCTCTGTTCAGCTCAGGGGACCATCCGGGCCTCAATACCAAAGACCAACGCAACGGCCTGAGCCCAGCACCCCATCGGGAAGCCTCGTGGCATGCGGCCAACAGCGCTCTCAGCAGAGAGGGGCCCAAGGAAGACCCTTCTCCCCCCTCTGAAGAGTGGAGGGCACCTGTTCTCCAGCCGTGAACCCGAGGAACCCCACCTCTCCTCTGAAGCCACCGCAAGCCCAGGACATCCCGTGCCTCCTGGTTGGCTCAAGTGGCACAAGAAGACATTGCCACCAAGGATAACCAGCCCTGCCCAGAAGGTCCTCCCCAAAGACTCTGGAGGACCACTTGCACCACTCAAATGACCACCACCACCACCACCACCACCACCACCACCACCCACACACACCACGATGGGTTCAGCACATCCACCTTCAGCTTTATGATGGGTTCTCCCCACTAACAAGGGGGTGGGTGGGGTGGGTTAAAGGTCCAAAAAACAGTTGCTGGACTCTTTCTGTGTTTTGCTGAGAAGTAGGAGAAAGAAAAAGGCCTGCAACAACAGGCTGCCCAAACTTCCACAAACGGGACTGCCTGGTGCACGAGGTGGCACCTCCAATTTCCAGAAGGCACAAGATGAAGGCCAGTTCCCCAGGCAGCTGCTTTCCGGTCCCCACACAGAAGGGCTTCTGGGAACAGAGGAGAGGGGCCTCCAGGGCACAGCCATCATCTCCCTCCTTTAAGCTCAGCCCCTTGGCAGCCCATATCACATAATGGGGGGGGGGAGGCAAAGCCCTCCCTATTGCTCCCTCAGATGGGAGAGAGGGGAGAAGTACCAGGAAAGCCCCCCCCTCCCAATTCACGCCTGCCTTGGGCACAAAAGGTGGCTGAACAAACCCTCACCAGCACAGGCAGCCGGGCAGAATGAACTGCCCAGAGTTCATTACTTGTCAAGCCCATTTCAAAAGGCTGGAAGGGGGGGGGGGTCCTTTTCAAAGCCCAATCCATCGCTTTGAAGGAGGAGGGGAGGCCCCAACCAGCAAGCCACACAGAGGGAAGGGCGGCCTGGGCTTGCCACCACTGCCCAGAGGGGAACAGGCCCAGTGGGGGCTTCTTTGGTCCTCCAGGCAAGGAACCTGATGATGATCATGATCATGTTGATGACGTTAACCTATGCCAAGGTCCTCCTCACTGCTGCTCATGGGCCAAGAAAAGGAGTCTGTCCAAGCCTTCCTTGAGGGAAACACAGCCCCACATCCATCCACACTGGCCTTCCTCCTCCTCCTCCTCCTCCTCCTCCTCCTCCTCCTCCTCCTCCTCTTCCTCTTCCTCCAGCTCACAGAGCGCACCAAGGGTCAGAGGCACCACTGTGCATTTTCCCACCAGGGTTTAAGTTCTTAATCAGACCTTGGAGGCTGTTGAGAAAATCTCCTCTCGGGGAATCGGGGCCAGGAGAAACTGAGGGAGGCCCTCAGCTGGTTAAGCGATCTAACAGGGTCCAGTGCAGAGAAACAATTTGTAATGCAGTCATGACTGCACTGTTTCTCTGCACAGCTTCCCTGACATTCTGCTTGAAACAGCTAGGCAAACGTCTGGGCACACGCATGAAGGAAGCAGGCATGATCTAGGGATTGTGCAAAAAGGACCAGATACCTGGGATGGGCTGAGGACCCCTGATGTTTCTATGACCACCGGTAATTCCCTGCCAGGTAGGCCACCAAGACTGAGGTATCTAGGTTTTCCAGGTCTCCAGCGTGGCCCACATCAGTCCCACCAGATGGAGACACCACCCAAGGCCACCGGAGTGGTGCAGGGAAAGGTCCAGGAGGCTGCTGGAACCACCCTCTTCTGGGACTTGAGAACCACAGCCACCCAAGGCGCAGGCTGACACTTCCAGGAGTGGCTTTTGCACAAGAGCCATGGGAGAACAAGGAGAGCTGCGTGCTCTCCCCCCCCCCCTGTCTCCTTCCCCCTCTGTCAGAGAGGTGGAGGGCAGCTGCCCCCCAGGATGGAAGAGCGCTGGCACTCAGCCGCCAGCAGGAAGGCCATCCAGAAAGGAAGCTTCTCTGGGCTCTGCAAAGAAGGCGCCACCGGCAGCCACCCGGCCGGCCTCCCCCTGGCGGGCAGCTGGGATCACTGCAGAACAAGAGTGAACAAAGGAGCTGCACGCCCACAGCCTGGAAGCAGCTATGGCGGCCACCTCTCCTTCCATGCAGACCGCCAGCCAGTAGAAGAGCGGGCAAGCAGGCGGGCAGGCCTTGTCCCTGGGCTCCGGGGCCCAGAAAGGCACCTCTTCTCTGGGAAGAGCGGAAGCACAGCAGGCAGCCCTCCACCCCCACCACCCCTTCCCTGTCGGAGCTCCCCCCCCCTCTGAGAAAAGGTCCTTCATGCACAAGCTGGGACAAAGGGCAGACAAGCTTCCAAATCGGCTGGGTGTCCTGCTCAACAGGGCTGGTCTGCCATGGGGGGGGGGCGGAGGGAGGTCCATGCACACGTTTGGAGGGCACCATGGGCCCCCATGGCCCAATGAGGTGAGAGAAGCAGGGTGGGGGGGGGAGAGCCCAAGAGGAATGAGGGCCGGGAGGGAGTATTTACTTACTTATTTATTTTGAATATTTTACCCCACCTTTCTCCTTGGAAAAGGACCCAAGGGGGCTTACAACCAGGACATTTAAAACATACTCAAGTTAAGAACAAGGACTTAGAAGAGGCATCTTAAAGCATTAAAAGGTAACATTAAAGCTACAAAGAGCACACAAAAAGAAAACAAATCCATTGTGAGGGGTGGAAAGCAGCATGGAAAGCACGGGCGTTCTTATGAAATCCGTCAATGTAATCAAGCATGTTAATCCATATAAAAGTCACACTGTAGAAAAGAGAGCAGGGGTGGGGTGGGGTGGGTCTCTCGCTCTGTGCCCCAGAGCCAGAGGCCTCGCCTCAATTTGAGACAGCCAAACAAGACCAGCGACAAGCGGACCTCACATGAGCCGGTCTTCAGCCAGGAAAAGCCCTGCAAGTACAATTCCCCCCCCCCCAGCAAGGCCAAAGAAGGCAAGGGGCTCTCTCACAAAAGCAGGCATTTTTAGACAAGGGGATATTGGGAATCGGGCGTTTCCCACTGGGGTCTGTACTAGGGACCAATACCAAGATAGATGCACATGTGTGTGTGTGTGTGTGTGTGTGTGTGTGTGTGTGTGTGTGTGTGTGTGTGTGTGTGTGTGTGTGTGTGTGTGTGTGTCTGTGTGTGTGTGCTCTCCACCCCACCCCACCCTATCCCAGCATGGTGGTGGCCAGAAAGGCCATGGGCTGCTGCGGTCTTCTAGGCAGGCCTCACCCCGGTCAAGACGGCAGCCTTGGCAGACCCCTTCCCCACCACCACCACCACCACTACCCTGGTGGGAGCTGAACAGACTGACTGTGAGAAGGGGATCAAGACTCCATTCCCCGCCTGGCCATCGCCTCCCATTTGGCGCCCCACTTCTCATAGTGGGCACTGCATCTGCCATGTTCACAATGGGGAGGTGGGTGGGTTGCAAGTGTTCTCCCCCTCCACTGCCACCACTGCCGTCTGTCCCATTCACTGCAGTTGCTACTCAGAGCCTCTCTTTGGAGCCCCCACTGGGCAAAACAAGGTGTCAGAGCTGCCTTCTCCAGGGGACATCAGGCCACAGTCCAGGAACACTTGGATGGCAGGGACAGACCCCATTTCCAGGGTACCTCCAGAAGATTTCAAGGATCTGCCAGGGTGTGGGAGTTTGGGGGCGGGGAGCGCACCGGGAGCTGTGTGCAGCCTTCCCACAGTCTATACACATACACATACCTCCTACTTGCTCTTCCGTGCCTAGAAAGTCCTCCATATTGTCCCACAAGAAGAGGGAGGGAAGGAGCAACTGGAGCTGCTCTGGGGCTGAAGTCATTTGTCCCCACAAGGAGAAACTGCTGATTCTCCTCTTTCCCAGGTTACTTACCCACCCTTCTTTATTTGCAGTAAGAAACTGGTCTCCCAAAAGAGTGGGGCAGTGGGGGGGGGCATTTGCCAAGAAGCCCCTGCCACACAGGAGGGACAAAAGAACGCCTTCAGACAACACACCCCTGACTCCAGGAATGCGGCTGACAGGATGTGGTGATGGCTGAGGGCTTAGAGGGAATTAGACAAATGCAGAGGAGGAGGAGGAGGAGGAGGAGGAGGAGGAGGAGGAGGAGGAGGAGGAGAGTGGCAGCAGCAGCAGCAGCAGCAGGGAATCCACACAAATAAGAAAAGCAGAGCAGGGCAAAAGAGTTGCTACGGCCTTCACGACAGGGACATAGGGACAGAAATCCTGAACCAGATCCACACCCACTCTGAGAAGCTGTTCCAGACACCTTGGGGCTGAAAACTACAGGTGTCGGACGGGACCCTCAGGGGTCCTCTAGTCTGACCAAGAAGCCCACAGCCACAGCCCCTCAACCAGTGGCCACTCAGCCTCATCCAAAAGCCCCACATCCACCACCACCCCAAAAAAATCCTCATGCAGAACTTTAGGGCTGTTATAGGCCCGTCTCCCCCAAGGAACTGGGATTTTCCCTCCTACAAGGGTAGCAAAACCCACAAGGCATCTGATGTGAAACATTTCAAATGTCTTTGAATGGAATGAAAGCACAGAAAGGCTGCAGGAAGCAGCCGGCCGATTCTTTTGAAGGAGGAAATCACTCAGGCAGAAGCCACTGAATCCTGAATTCCTTGTAATGATCGACCCACAGAGCAGCCAAAGCAATGCAGCTTCTGGTGCCACCCGTGGCCCCAGGGTGTCTTCCCCAAAAGGCAGAATGTGGCATTTCTGCACCCACTGAAAAAAGGAGCTCCAATGGTCCAGGAAAAGGAAGCAGCAGCAACAGCAATGATGGAAGAGGGAGGGGGTCCCTTTCTGGGATCTAGAACCCATCCTTTACTTTAATTTAATTTAATTTGTTTTTCTCGCTATCTTGCCAATGATCTTTGACTACATGTCTTTTGGGTGTCATATTTTATATTTCCTTTTTTTCTATTTTTATTTCCTTCTTGTGTTGTTTCATGCATTGTTTTCACTGGGTCTGTTTCGCCCTCATTGCTAACCGCCCGGAGTTCCTTTGGGAAGACGGGCAGGATAGATAGATAGATAGATAGATAGATAGATAGATAGATAGATAGATAGATAGATAGATAGATAGATAGATAGATAGATAGATAGATAGAAATAAATAAATAAATAAATAAATAAATAAATAAATAAATAAATAAATAAATAAATAAATAATCCATGGCTGGAAGAAGCTGGCAGAGGACAGCGCTCGGCCTCCACACACTTGAACTTCAAGACAAGAAATCTCAGTCTGCAAGGCTCAGGGGGGGCCTCTCCAAACTGGTCCTGAGAGGCTCTTGAAAGGCCCCTCTAGATGCACCTTCAAAAGACCCACAGAGAAAGAAAGAGAGAGAGAGAGAGAGAGAGAGAGAGAGAGAGAGAGAGAGAGAGAGAGAGAGAGGCGAAGACTGAACAGACTCAGGGATAACCAGGCTGGGGCACCTGGAGGGCTGGTCTCAGGCTGGTCTCCATTTCAATGCCTTGAGAAAGGCCAGCTGATTTCGCAACCTACACTTTGTTAGGAACAAACACCTTGGGTCCTTTGCAGAGGAAAGGTGGGGGATAAACTCATTTAAAATAAAATGAAGGAAGAAGCGCTCCCAAACACAGCCCACTGGGATCAGTCTTTTACAGCAGGGCTCTCCATAAACGTTCAGACTTTCGCCACGGGCCCTTCTGGGTGTCTGAATCTCTGCACCAAGGCAGATCGCCAGCCCTGCCGCTGGTCCAGTTGGGAGGCTTCCCTTTGGGGGCAACAGGGCAGAACTTATATTACCAGGGCTTTGCCAGAAACCACAAGCCGTGAGAGCCAAGGCTGTTCCTCCCAGCGCAAGTCAAACCTGAACAAGGACAAGGGTCATTTGAAATGCTGAGCAAATTGAGTGCAAAGTATTCCAAGAATTGTTTCCAATTGTTTCCAGCCTCAACAGAAAAAGAAACATTAGATACAAATAAGGCAAGCAAAAAGCACAAACAAAAACTGGGAAAGTATTGCTACAGAAATACATGGGAGATAAAATTCTATAGAATAGCTGGCTGGCTAAGCAGCAATAAGCCACATTTAAATTCAAAACTTAAACAGTTATGACACTACAGGATTATCAGTAGGGAGAATTTTTTCCCCCAGCTGATATTTAGTTTGAGTGTGTGACCCTTCCTTCGCCAAGAGCCTTTTAAAAGCAAAGCTGCTTCTCCCCAGAAACAACTCAAGGTCTGCTTTGGCGACATTTCTACCAAGTTCTATTTGCAAAGAAGAAGCAGTTCCCCAACAGCAGGGAAAGGCAGAGAAGCAGAAATTATGAAGGACTCCATCTGGAGCCTGATCCATGAGGGTCAACACCACCATTCCAAAAACAATTGCACAGACTTGGTCCACAAGCGCCACCCATTTACCTCCAAGGTCCAGCGAGTGAAGGACGGGCCAGAAAGAGGCCACGGCCAAGGAGACCCTCCCAAGAGAAGCACAAGGAGACATTCAGAATCACAAAGCCCCTTCTGCGCATCAGTGCCCCAAACTCCACAAGCAGTCCACAGGCCAGGTTGTTTTCTTACTTCACCAACAGCAGCCTTACAGGACTCCCCAAGGACTCACAGGTGGCTACATTCTTCCCACTTTGGCCAATTCCACTTTCTTTCTCTGCCTAGCAAAGCCTGGTTAAGTACCAACAACTTTTTATTTGATCTGACTGTTTTGATATGTCACTGCAAAACTAACCAACACACCCACTTCTCTGGGAGATTCAGCAAAACATATCCTTCAGGCTTCCAGCAGAAGCTAGCAAGTCCACACACACACACACACACACACACACACAGGCCAAGGACAAACAGACAGAAAGACAGAGGGCAAACTGAAGCAGGCATAAAGGCAAGGTGGGCAAGCATTTGCCCAGCAGCCGCCCAAGAAAGTGGTGCTAAAAGCAGCCCCTGGGGCTTCTGATCTTCATTCACACATGCCCCCTATTCAGATGGCACTGGGAAGGATCTGGACCTACACAGCGCTATGGCAAGCATCCTGAGTGCCAGAGATGGAACTAAGAACCCCCTGACAACACGGGCATTGTTGTTTTTTGTGCGTTTTCAAGATAAGATATCTAAGGGGAGATTCTGCCACTCACACTCGCTCAGGGAGTTCCCATGGCCGAGCAGGGATTCAAACCCTGTTCTCCAGAGCTCTAGCGTGTGACTCCATCCACTACACCACCTGGGAAATTGGCATGCGTGCCACCTTAATCCCAAACCAGGACCAGACACAAGGCAGAAGACAACCTCTCATCCCTCAGCTATGTGTGGCAGACCTGGTTCACGAGAAGCCCCAGAAGAGCAGAGACGGGACTGGGGTCCACCAGGAGCACGTTCAGCCTGAATTCCACCGGCAGAGAAGACATTTCCTGATCCCTGCCACATCATCCATGCTGCTTCTCCAAAGTTCAGCC
Source organism: Phrynocephalus guinanensis (assembly GCA_037367245.1). Classification (NCBI taxonomy): domain Eukaryota; kingdom Metazoa; phylum Chordata; class Lepidosauria; order Squamata; family Agamidae; genus Phrynocephalus; species Phrynocephalus guinanensis. The sequence goes on along the minus strand of CM074748.1, from coordinate 134,372 downwards.
CTTTAGAGTCTAGCCCTTTGCAGTGAATGCTGTGATTCCTTCCTCAAATGTGGTCCTGGGGGGGGGGTGGCACTGGCCCCTTTTTGAAATGCATTTGCTGGTGGCCCTCTCAGCATTGGACCAGCCCCCCCCCCCAAAAGGCCTCTCTTCCCAATTAGCTAAAATTGCAAACAGCAGCAGGAAGGGGCAGTGGCCGTTTTGCCTTTCCCTCCTCAGGCCCTTCCCTACATCCCGCAAACCCCAAAGGCCTGCTGGAAGGGAAAGGTAAACAGTGAGATTTACCAGATGCAGCTGAGCAAAGCCAAGGCCGCAAAACATCCGGACACTAATCGGTTCCCCCAATGGCTACTGTTCATTAGCAGCCTGTGTGGGAAGCAAACATCCCTGAAAACTTTTTCTTTCCCAGATGATGGTCAGCTTTCCAAGGAGAAGAAAAACCCAGCTGCTGACCTTGATATTTCTCCGCTAAGCACTTGGTCACGGCTGGGTTCCTGTTCTTGATTCCACACCACTGGAATCCAAAAGTGCTTCGGAAGAGGAGCCCCAAGCAGGGCCCAAGCAAAGGGCAGGCCGGCAGCTTTGGACGTTAGGAAAGCTTGGCCTCCAGGGAGGGGAGGAGGAAAAGGGGGCACTGGCCGGTCCCCTCCTGCAGCCTGTTAGACCTTTCAGAAATACAGACCAGCTTCCCTGAGCTATCGTGCCCTCCCGCTGTTCTCCAGGACAGGAGGACTTGCCTCCCTGCCAGCCTACTTTCCTTCCGCCCCTGCTAGGCGCTCCATACCTGAAATGAAGCTTTCCTTTACACACCCTGGGGTCTTTCTCCCAGGGAACATTATAACCAGACACGGATCTTGCGGCGGCCCGTTCAAGATGTTCCAGCTCCCGTCAAGGCCTGAAGCGTGAGCTCTCTGCCCTCCGAAACTGCCCCGTCCCCCGTCAACAACAAGAGGCGAGGAGAGAAGCCGCCGCGGCTCGACGCCCAGCCAAACCTGCGGCACCGGCACCGGCACCGGCACCGACCGGCCGGGAACTTCTCTGGCGCTCCATCGCAAGGGGATGTTTCCGGCAAGCCCTGAGTGGAGCTGTCGCCTCCGTCCAGGGGCCGGCAAAACTTCCCCAAAAAGCAGTCAGGAAACCAGCCGCCGTCCCCCAACAGCCCTCCTTTCCAGACCCGCCCAGGGCACGCGAGCCCAGCGACGCTCCCTGCACCTGCAGGCGCGGCCCGCCTGCCCACCCGCCCGGCTCGGGTCGGGCGAGGAAGGTGCCCTCGTCGGAAGACGGGGGGTGGGGGGGGTGGGGGAGGGAGAAGGCCTTCTGGCGACGGGCCCCGCTGCCTTGAGCCGCCCCACCTCCGGCCGCCCACCACCGGCCGACCCAGGAAGCGCCCGGCCGACTAAGAGCTGCTCGGGAGCCACGGCCACCCCTCTCGGGCTACTCCCGGGCACCGCCAGACCACCCACCCCCACCCCCACCCCCACCCCCACCCCCGCGCCGCCTCTGGGAAAGGCAGGCAGGCAGAGGGCGGCCGCCCGAACGTCACTCCCTTCCCCCCGAAAGAGGAGAAAGGGAGCGGAGAGTCGGGACGCGCTGGCCCGGGGGAAAGTAAGTGTCGCTCCGTCCTGGGGAAACTGGCGCCCCAGCGACCCGCGCACACGCACACCCGTCTTCCCCTTCCTCGACCCCCCCCCACGGGCAGACACTCGGGTGGCTGGACGACCCCCTCCCCCCCTGCCGCCCCGGTTCCCCCGGGCCGAGCGCAGGAATGCTCGGGCCGCCTATTTTTAACAGTGCCCAACGCAGGCGGGCGGCGAGGGGCTAAATATAGCGTCGGGAAGGGAGAACGAGCTGGCCCCACGCGGAAGCAGCCGCGCCGTCGGGCTCGGGACCCGCGCGCCCCCGAAGGGGCTCCAAGGGGGAGGAAGAGGCGGCGCGGCGGGGGGGGGATCGGCGGGGGACCGGCGGGCGGGACGGCCGGGAGCGGTTGCTGCGGCCGGGCACGTACGTACTTGGGGTTGGCGGCGCTCCAGGAGACGGGCTCCAGGTTCTTGGCGAGGACCGTCGGCGCCAGCCGGCACAGGGCGAGCAGCAGGCCCACCAGCCCCCGGCAGCAGCGCAGGCGGCAGTCGGGGCGCTCCGCCGGCCGGCCCATCCTCCGGCCCCCCGACGCCGCCCAGCCGCCGCCGCCGCCGCCGCCGCTTGGCTGGCTGGCCGGACGGACGGCGGCTGGCTGCCTCTCCGCGTCTCCGGCTCCTCCTTCCCGGCCGGCGCTCCTCGGCCGCCTCCTCCTCCTCCTCCTCCTCCTCCACCTCCTCTGTCCACGATCGGCGGCGGTTAATCCACTCCGCGGGCGGCACAATCCTTTCCGTCGGCTCTCTGGGGCTCCGGCGGCTTCCTCACGGGACTCCCATGGTGGCGCTCCCGGCCGGCGCTCCGGCCAGCCGGCCGGGCGGGCAGAAAGAAGCAGCCCCGGCGCCGGCTGGCCCGGGCGGCTCCCCTCCCGCCGCTCCTCCCCAGGCAGGCAGGCCGTCCTCCGCGCGGCTCCTTCCCTTCCTTTCGCCTCTTGCGCCCTTGCCTCCGCGCCGGGCGCCCCGTCCGTCCGTCCGTCCGTCCGTCCGTCCGTCCCTCCTTTCGTCCCGCCCGAGGCCACCGACCCGCCTCCGCCGACCCGTCCGCCCCGGCGCCCCGTCTCACACTGGGCGCCCTCGGCCCGGGCGCGCGCCCTACTCGCCGCGCAGGCGATCGCCGCGGACAGCCCCGGCCCGGCGGCCAATGGCAGCGCAGCGCCGAGGGGTCCTCGCCGGCCGGCCGCCCCGTCGAGGGGCGGGCTTCTACGCCTCGGACACGCCCAGAGGCGGGACGGGGGCGGGGCTCCGAAGGCGGGGAGCCGGCGGGGGCGAGGGCGGGCGCGGCGGCGGGGGAGGGAGGGTCGCCTCTCGTCCTCTGGCGGGCGGGAGCAGCCCCCCCCCTTTTCCCTCTCCACCCCCCCCCGTCCCTCACCCGGGCGGCGGCGAGCGGGGCCGGCACAGAGCGCCCGCCCGGTAGCATCCGCGGGAGGGGACACGGGGCTGGCCAGAGGCCGTGGCACCCCGTGGGGAGTGGATTCGCCCCCGCCCCCGAAAAATAAAAGCCTCAGGTGGAGGAGGAAAAGCGGGGCGGCCGGAGCCCCCGCCCGTCCTCTGCGTCGCGGGTCCGGCGTGCATCCGATGCCCCTAAAACGGGCATATCGGGGACCCGGGAGTGAGACGTCGCGGGCCTCCGCTAGGGACCGTCGGGCGGCAGCTCGGGCTGGGGGGGGGGGGGAAGCGGCGCTCAACCGCGGGTAGGCGGCGCCCCCTGCTGGCCTGCGGCGCCGCTGCCGGCTGGAGGACGGTCCCCGGCTCGCCCCCCGGCCCGCGGCGGACCCTCCGCCTGTCCTTCCCGGGGGGGGGGGGGGTGCCGCAGGCGGATGATTGAAGAGGAATGTCTGGACGGCGCTGCTGGCGGGCACCGGCCCGCTCTACTTCCCGAGCAACCCGGGTTGGGCGAGGGGCTGGGCGGCGCCTTCCCCGCCCACGGGATGCTTTGCGCGGGAGGGTGGTGGATGCAGTGGCAACCCTTTCCCCAGGTGTAACGAGTCGTTCCTGAGAAGCCTCCCTTCTCAGCGCAAGCACCAGCTTGAGTCGCACGTCCTCACCGACAAACGTATCAACAACAAATACCTACATTGACTGCAGCCCCCCATGAAAGTCCCCAGAGGTTTGGATATTGCCCATCGGGAGATCTCCGGGCAGGGGCACCCAAGGGGCACCTCCCTTGTGGAGCTGTTCTAATGGGAGGGGGGGCTCTCCTCCCGTTCCCACCCTTCCCAGACACCCAGCAGCCTCCAGAGCAAAAGAAGAGGCTGGGACTGGAGGCGGAAAAGAAGTTTATTGTACTCTCCTCTCAGGTGGGTGGATTTATGATAGCTTTTACCACCCTGGCTTAATCATAGGGTGGCAGCAGGTTAATTGCTCCAATAAAGGTGACCATGGAATGAAAGCCTAGCCTGGCAACCTTAACCCAGGGCACCTCCCCTTCTGCCTCTTCCACCTTTCCTTCTGCTCCAAAAAACTAAATAAGTTATTTTTAAGAAAAGCAAAAGAAGGACGGAAGGAAGGCTTTTGTCAGCTGGTTTGGGAAGATGCTTGTTATCACATTATTATTTTTAAAAAGGCCCACTAGTCCCTTAAGTCCCTTGGGGGCAGGGTGGGGGGCGGGACACACAGCCAAGCCCTAGCAGCCCTTCCTACCCTGCCAAAAGGTGTTGCCTGTAAGCTGTCTTGAGTGGCACCAGGGCTCGCCCACCTCCTGTCCCCTGGGGTCCCCTCCTGCTAGGCCAGCCTGGGACTGGGAAGGACCCTTGGCTGGGACATTCTGTGAACTCCCTCAGCAGCAGAGCAAGGAGGCCGCTTGACACGTTGGTGAATCTAAGGCAGGAGCAGCAGCAGAGAATTGAAGTCACACATCTGGTTTAATGGCCAGAATCAACCGTGCCTCTTTGGCATTCCCACCCCCAGGTGGATGGATGCACATGGGGAAAGGGAGGCCGGGCTGGGCTTGGGGGTGGGAAGAGAAGCTGTGGGTCCCTCACAGAAATGAAGGTGCCCCCACCCCCACCCCCCTCCAGGAAGATTTTCCATTCCCACATGAAACTGGTGAGGAAACTCCATGTTCGCTTCTTCCTGCTATGAAAAGAGAGAGCCCCCCCCCCTTGCCCTCCGGTGTCTTTCCTACCACGTTCAGTCAGGTTGCACCTAAATGGCAACACCCCTCCTCTCCAGTGTGCTGCTTTAGGCAGTTGTCAGAGTGACGGGCGTTGTGTGGTGGGCAAATCTTGTTATTTCTGGGGCAGATAAGAGCAATTCCCTTCCTGGACTGTCCAAATCTGTGCCAGTTGGGTGTTGCAGGATTCCATCCCCTTGGCCGGACATTTTACCTTCTCTGTGGGCCACCTGCCCTCTTTGCCTGGCCTCTTTCTCCCATTCCTCACATGAAGGATGCAGCGCAATCCCTGCGGGCTGAGGGCAGCCGCCTGTGACTCATGAAGTGTTGCAACTGCCCTGCTTCACACTCACACACGCAAACAGCAGGAGATGCCCCATTAGTTTCAATGATCTCCTTAAATCGGACCCACCAAGGTTGATGTCAGAGCGATACGGAGCTCCACTGAAACCAAGGAAGCCACCGGAAAGGTGACCAGCCGCCTCAGGAATGCCTCTGGAGCCCGTGGAGTCCCAGGGGAGAGGAAACGTTTGCCTTCCTGATAAGGGCCAGCTTAGCCCTCAAGGCTGAAAACATTTGCCTTGCCGATAGCAAGGCAAGGCCTGGCCAGGTGGGAGGGCTAGGCTGGCGGTTGGGCAACCTCCATCCCCTTCTGCACGGAGGGCTGCAGCCTCTGCTGTGGTTCCGGAGGGCAGGAGGGCCCTTGGAGGGTGGAGGAGGGGCAGCAGGGTCAGTCCCAGGAACAGGGGATGCAGAGGAGGAGGAGGAGTGCGGAGAGCGGCCGGTGGCGGAAGGCAAGGAAGCCTCTCCCACAGCCTTCAAAGAGCCAGGGCTCTCCGGCAAAGCTTCCGTAGAGGTGGGTGGGGGGCATACAGAGAAGCAGAACCCCCTGAAATGCCATACCCACTGCACTCCCGGAGGACCTGAGCGGTGGTCCAGAGGCCAACATGCAGGCCATGCATGGGAGAAAGGCCCAGGAGGGTGAGGATGCCCACCGTGGAGCTGGGTCTGGCCGAGACCCTCCAAGAAGACAACCCGGACACCTCCCTGCCAAGCCTGGCTTTGTTGTCATGAGCGGGGATACCTCCTACCTGGCCCTACGCCAGGGACTCTGGACCCAGCTGAATTGCACCACCACCACCACCACCACCACCCCTTCAGTGCTTTGGGGTCACTTTCCCTCTTGGGGCTCGCTGGCTGCTTGGCCTCTTGGGTGTAGGGGTGTCTGCCGAGCCCCACTTTGCCTCTATGGCTGTGCCTTGAACAGCAGCCACAGACAGCTCTGGAGGCGATTTGGATTTCCTCAGCCGGAGAGCATTCCTCTGGGAGCTTCTCTCCAGAGCTGCAGGCTGACAGGACCCCTCCAAGGCACCTCCTCTGTGAGTCTCTCCCCCCCCCCACCACCACCACCACTGCCGCCAGCAGGATCCTGGAAAGGCCATGCATGGGGATGGGGCATGCTGGGAGAGGCTGGTGGAGGGCAGCAAGGCAGGGGAGGCCTACCAATGTCAAAACATTTCAGGATGCTAGTCGTAAAGCAGACAGGCTTCGTAGCAAGTCCAAACAGAGCAGACAAGGTCTGGTCACCTCATAAAGCACAGATAAAAATGCCAGGGTTCCTCCAAAGCAGGCTTGATCTTCCTCCTTCCCAGCCAAACAAGTCAGTAAACATAGGGAAGGTTGCTTCAGGCCGACCACGTCCTGCCAGGACCCCAGATCAACGGGTGGCACCAATTATCACGGCTCGGCCTGTTGGGGCAGAGCCAGGGGCCAGCACTCCTGGGCGATCCAGAGGGAGGCTGCCAGGGGGTGGGGGTGACCCTATCCCCTTCAGGCCCCCTGCCTTAAGCCCCCTGCCTTTCTCCTCCCCTGGAAGAGCCTGGGAAGTCCTTTTCTCAATAGATAGATAGATAGATAGATAGATAGATAGATAGATAGATAGATAGATAGATAGATAGATAGATAGATAGATAGATAGATAGATAGTGTATTTTTACCCTGCCTTTGTCCTTGGAAAGGGCCCCAAGGCAGCTTACAATAATGAGGGGTAATATACAATTAAGACACATTCAAGTATTTGAGAACAAGGGACATCTTACAGCATTAATAGACAACATTACATTAAAGCTACAAGGTTATAAATAGTTATAAACACAAAGTCTATGTGAACCTCTAGACTCATATAAAATACACATGGTTGTCCATCATTCAGGAAAGCTTGCCTGAAGAGAAAGGTCTTTGCCTGTTTCCGGAAGGACAACAGAGATAAGGCAGTCCTGGCCTCCAGTGGGAGGGAATTCCAGGGTCTGGGGGCAGCAGCCGAGAAGGCCCTTTCATTGTGTTCCCACGAAACGTACCTGTGAGGGAGGTGGGATGGAGAGAAGGGCCTCTCCTGGTGACCTTAACACCTGAGTCAGTTCATACTGTGAGATTCGATCTTTGAGGTCGCTTGGACCCAGTCTCTTGCTGTGGAAATGAGAGTGGAGCCGACCCTCCACTGCCTCCCAGATGGAGGTGGGGGGAGAGCATGGCAGTGAAATGGGGACTGGAATCCAGAGGGAGGGAAAGGTTCACTCTTCCTTCCTGGGGGGGGGGCTTTTTCCCCTCCACCCAGGCTGCAAAATATGCATTACAAATGCTCTCGATGTGACTTCCAGTAGTGGCCTCAGTTGTAGGTGCTACTGCATTCAAAGAGACAAAAGGAAGATGTTCTTTGCTGAACGGAAATACGTATCATTTAGAAGCAGCAACCACTCTCTAGCAACACTTAAATTCGTTCTGTGAGTTCATCCATGCTGTTCAATTGGGGGGGGGGCTAACTGTGCTGATTAATTTTTACAGCATTGGGTCCCAAAAGCAGAATCCACGCATGTTGGAGCTCTCAGATCTGAGGCTTTGTGGAAATCCAGGCTGGCATGAACTCCCCGCTCTGCTCCTGCTTGTCTTGCTACTCCCTGGATCCAGCCTCAGCCACGCTTATGAGTAGACCGTGAAGCTCTATCTGTGAGACCCATGATTCCCAGCCGACATGCAGACCTCGAGAGGGGCAGGGGGTCCAGGAGACCATGCAGAGAGGGACTGGGGGTGGGGGTGGGGTTGCTGGTAGAACAAACCGGTGCAAAAGAGGGAACTGCTGTGTGGAGTGTGTATGCTGCTGCTGCCGCCTGCTCATTGAGCTTTGCCTCTGGACCCAAACTCTCCTCTGGAAGGAATGCCTGCCTGTCTGCCTTTCTTGAAAGGGCTCCAGCCAAGACTGAGGCAAGTTTCCAAGGGAACAACAAACCAGAAGCAAGATGATTGTTTAGGCTCTGGTCAAGGGTCTGCTTTTGTGGATGCAAATCTCTTCCTCGGCCTCTCCACACTGAGAGGCCCCTCTCTCTGTTTCTTCTGGCACATGGTCCTCTGAAGGAGTGGATTGCCCCTGATCGCGTCCCCATGGAAATAACACTCTGTTTACTTGAAGGTACCACCTGCTTTTTGTCCCCATCGGTCCACTTGCCACAATCACTGGTGTCCTTTCGGTGCTGCCCCTGTGGCTCTAGGAGGGGGCGCCATGCTTGCAGTGGCCTCTCTGTTCCTGAGCCCAGGGTCCTGGGGCTGGGCTCACAGCAGGGTCCTTGGGCCGGCCAGCCAAGGTTTGGCTCTGGCATCGCCTGGCCCTTCCACCCATTTCTTTGATTCCCCTGTTGGCATGTCTGAGTCTGCACAGCAGCCTGGCAGGCTGCTCCCTGTTCTGTTGGCCCATCTCTGTGATCATCAGCCGCCAGGAGAGAGATCAGCTGACCACTTCCGCCAAGAGGGAGGTTCCTATTGGCTTTTCACTTCTTGCAGCAGCTGCAAGGGCCTTTAATGTGTGTGGCCCATTGACTGTGTCACACTTGGTCACCAACTGATGGCCCCCCAAGCAGACCAGCCTCTACGGAAGCTGAGGTGAGCGGTGCTGGAGAGGCTGGTGAGCAGTGGCCGTGGCCCCTTTGTCTAACCCAGGCCACTGGGTGGAAGCCACAGCTTTGTTCAAGAAGGGTGGGAGGCCACCCTTCCTCCTCCTCCTCCTCGCGCTCTGCTTGGTGGTGACGAATTTGGCTTCCTCGTGCATACCTGCCTTTGGGCCTCCTGCTCTTGGCTGGGGCCACCTGGTGCAAGATGGATCCCGCACAACTTTCCTGCCCAGGCAGGTGTGAAAGCAAAACAGAGGGTGAGGCAGGCGTGGCACTCGTACCAGCAGCAGCACTGGCGGCGGCAGCAGCAGCTCATGATGAAATGATGGGTTCCAGCCGATGAGTCAGAAAGCTGCACTCTGGATGGAGGGGAGCGGGGGTAGGAAGATGGTGCACCCAAAGGATCCGGAACAACTCTGGATTGGCTTCCTAGCCACACCCGCCTGCAGGTCTGAAGATGCTGTAATAAACAGAAACTCAGTCCAGGCACAACAGCGCTGCTGTCAGTTGATGAACTGGAGAACCTGCTCCACCCAGGTGAGACGGTGCTCCTCTTTTAAAGCGGACACTCAAGGGGGAGGGGGTGCTTCCTGTTGGGGCATGCCCCCCCCCATGGCATTGGCCACTCATTGTGCTTTGCAGCAACCAGGGAAGATTGGCGAGGGCTGCTGTGGAAAGGCCCCTGCTGGAGAGAGAGAGAGAGAGAGAGAGAGAGAGAGAGAGAGAGAGAGCAATCCTGGGTTGTGGTTGGATTGCTCCCCAGGGATCACTCCTCCATCACGCTCTCCAGCAGCCCCCCTTGCAGCTGATGCCCACTGTAAATTTTCTCGTTCACCCCCCCCATGCTGCCCACTGGCATGCCAGAAGAGGGGCACAGGAAGGGTTCCTTCCCAACTGCCTCTTCCTCCTCTTCCTCTTCCTCCTCCTCCCCTTCTGCCTTTGTGAAAGTCACAGTCCTTCACTATCCCCCTCCTTCTCCAGTCTAGTAGCAAACCCACATGGGGGGAGGGGGGAGGAGACCCTCCTATTGCCACTGTCTTCCCACCACCACCAAAATCCAGTTCTCCCATCCAGCAGGCCAAAGGGAGCAGTCCCACCCACCCGGCCCCTCTGGGCACACAAACGCACCCAGTTTCCGGCAGCTGCAGCATTGCACCTCCCAAGTGCAAACATGTCCTGAAATAAAACAGCTAGATTGCTGAGGGCTCTCTTTATCTCCCTGGCGTTATTTATTCCTACACAATGGCTGGATGGAGGGCTTGGGAGGCCAAGCCAGCAACCAGGAGCCTGTTGACGTTGGCACAAAAACGGGAGGCTCTCGGCCTGCACACCACAAAAGGCCAAACAGGCCCACCAGCCAGCTGCCGCCTGGAGAAGCCAGGCCAGAGAAGCCAGAGCCAGAGCCAGAGCAAGCCTCAAGAGCACCCGAGGAAGAGAGGAAGACTGGGGCAAGTGCTTGGCGGTTGCAGCGGGGGAGGGTTCTTCCAAGGAGCATCCCCCTCCCCTCATGCGTGCCTTTGGCATTTTCTATGCATGAGGTAGGCAGCCACCCTAGAAGGTGACCGGAGGAAGGTGACCAAGATGGTGGAAGCCCAAGAAGACGAGTCCTATGAGGAGTGCCTGAGAGATGTGGGGGCCTTGGAGACGGGAAGACGGGGAGGTGATCTGAGAGCCCTTCTGAAATACTGAGGAGCTGCCAGGTGGGCGACAGAGCAAGCCTGATGGCTGCTGCTCCAGAGAGCAGAACCCCAAGCCAGGGCACCCAGAGGTGAAGAGAGAAGAGAGGCACCAAATGTGGAGAAGGACGGTGGCAGACTCTCTCTCTCTCGCTCGCTTCAAGGAATGGCAGGAAACTTTTCATGAAAACTTTGCAACAGGAATCGGGGTGGGGTTGGGGAGGGATGTGGAGTTTTATTGAGGTTGCAATAAATCAAAAACTCAGGAGAGCAGAGCCTGGGGATTGGACTAGATGTTCTTCTGAGGTCCCTCTCCACTGTATGGTTCATGAGGATGCAGGGACCAGCATCCTTCCACTCCTGCCACCCCCTTCTTGCACCCTTTCTTCATGGAGCCTGTGTTGAATGACTTGGCCTCTCCCCCATCCCTGAGTTTTCTTTCCTCATGTAAGACTACTTGAAAGCTATCCCCAACCCACATGTGACCTGTTTCTTGTAAGGTTTCAGTGCCCCGCAGACACACACTCGCATGAATGCACACATGTACACACACACTCACGTGCATGCGCACACACGCAGAGAGAGAGAGAGAGAGAGAGAGAGAGAGAGAGAGAGAGAGAGAGAGAAGGCTGCAGGGCCAAGTCTATGCCAGTCTGCACTTGATACAGACACGCCATCTGGCGGTGCTTTTGGGGTGTTCCAAGCCAGAGCTTCACCCACCAAAGCCTCCTTCAAGGCCACCCATGGGTCTCCCCACCCCACCCCTTCCTGCCCCACTCCTGTCCCCATACGACAACCTCCCCGTAGAAATGGCACAAAAGAAGAGAAGGCACGGCCTCTGGCTCAGGAATGACCGGTGAGCAAAGCAGTGAACACCACTCTGAGGAGCAGAGGTGCTTGCAAAAGGCCAGGGGGACAGGACTACTGAACTATTGCAAGGAAAAGGTTACTTCTGAACATGTACAGAGGTTTGTTTGTTTTTTCCTTTCCTACTACCAAATAATCACCACCTGCCCAAACACAGCCGAGGTGGAGGAACAGAACTTCTAAAGGCAGTGAGAAAACTTCTGTGTGCTCAATGATCAGAGCTGAAAACTTGGAGAAACACGATTCAGATGGACTTTTATGTGAGAGCTCACAGACTTCATCAAAGCACTCCTGGGCTTTCTTGATGACCCTGATGACCAGGGCTTGTTAACAGGGGTTGGGTGCCTTCAACCCTCCCAGGAGATGGGCGGGAGGCTGAACGTGAGCAAGGAAACGTCTTGCTCCTGACTGCTGGACACAAACCCACTTGGGGATTTTCTTGTCTCTCAATGGCTAATGTATTAAGTGGGAAAGACAGCCAAGGTCCATCTGGCCAGGATGTCACCGGGGGTTCACAGCTTATCCTGAGAAGCCCAAATGCCCTGTTTTGTTTTTCAGCCTCTCTATCACTGAACGTTTCCCCTCTTTTATGATTTATTTGCTCTCCAGGACTTTAGGAAGTAATTAAGCAGGGCCACCCTGAGGGGAAGGGCATGGGGTCCCAAAAGAGCAGCTTCATGGATGAAGAGAGGGAAGTCGGACCGGCCCAGCAGGGCCCTCTCAAGGGACCCATCACAGGGACCGGTTCTTGGGCCGGGTTCCAGGCCATCTGCTTCTCCCTCAGCCACCAAACCCAAGACCCTCCATGTGCCAAGGTTTCACTCACACCGCAGGCACCATGCATGGCCCACGGCCAGAGGGCCGGTTTGTAACCCACTTCATCCTCACTCATGGAGGCTCCTTGCAGACAACTGGGGATGCCTGAAACTTTAGAAGAGCCCCCCCCCTCTCTCTCTCTCTCTCTCTTTCTCTTTCTCTTTCCTCCATCCCTCTAAGCTGCCCCTAAGCATGTGTCAGATGGCAGGTGTCCTTTGGTTCCTTCCACAGGCACCTGCCACCTCCCTTCCCCCAAAGCCCCCAGTGGGGCAAACTCTGGGTGAGCCAGTTAGTATGACATGAGACAGACTGGAGCAGGAGGGCTGGGGTGGGGGTGGGTTGGACACATGGTGGGGGGGGAGGCCATGCCTGTTGAAAACAGATGCTCCCAAGGCATGGATCCTTCTTGCCGTCTTATGAAAGGGAACATATCTCACACCCATCAGGCCTTGATGCTGTGCTCTTGTCCTGTTCTCCCTTGCGCACTCTCTCTTGCTCACTCTGTCCATGGTTTCTTCGGGTGGAGGAAAGGAAGGAAGGGTGACATTTGGCAAAGAACTCAGAATCCAAGTTTCTGTCACCCACGAAGCTCCTCTTGGCTTTTGGCATTGGAGGACAAGTTCAACATTGCTGCAAATGTCCTGGGGGGGGGCTGCCATTTCAGGAGCACAAAAAGACACTCTGCTTTCTTGCTGTTGCAGGAGAGGAAGCGGAGTCCAGATCAGCTGCTGATGTCCTTCTATAGGCAGGAGATGTGCCTACCCTATGTGCCTGCTCGTTGGCATGCACTCTCACAAGATGTGGTGGTAGTTTCTAGTCCTCCTGCCTCAGCCTGATCATTGACCAGATCCTCCTCCCAGCTGTAATCTCACCCAAACACATCCCAAGCAGTGGCCATTATTCATGAAGTGACCTGTGCACCAAAGGTTCCCAGGAGAAGTTGTATATTAAACCCAGCGCCTTTGCTGGTCTTGAGACTTCATCCCAGACGCAAGAAAACAGGCTCAGGAAAGAGCCCAGCCCACCTCTCTGGAGAGCCGGCTGCAGCCTGAGAAGCCCCCTCCCCCCCCCACCACCCTACAGCAGCAGGCAGGGGATGATGGACAGTGTGGTTTCTTCCACTTGCAAAAAATGCCCATTGGCCTCCTCTGGGCCTGCCGTCTTCCTTGGAGGCAAAACCCAGGCCTTCCTGGGCATCATTCACTGCACCTGGGTGTGTGTACACACACACACACACACAGAGAGAGAGAGAGAGAGAGAGAGAGAGAGAGAGAGAGAGAGAGAGAGAGAGAGAGAGAGAGAGAGAGAGAGAGAGAGAGAGTTCCCAGCCTGCTGGGCTGAGCTGACTCCATTGTAATCTTTGAGCAAATACTGTCATGAGATAATGGACCTGGACACACCCCACCTGTGGTTGGCATGTGTTGGCGGCCTCCTCTCCCACCCAAACCCTGTCCTGGTTTACAGCTGTGTGCTGGGAGAGCCCACCGCCATCCTCTGGCTGTCTGGGCCAGCAAGGCAGCCTGTCTGGCTCTTCCCTGCAGGGGAGGTGGAAGGAGGCAGAGCAAGGTCAAGTTTTATGAGGAGGGCTCTCTGGAAGGCAGGGGTGTGTATTTCCCCCCAGCGGGAGTGTTTGTTTGCTCAGCCCTGCCTCCCTTATCGGCAAAGAGCACGCCCAGCTAAACACCACAGAGGAGCACATTTTGGACCCCCAGTTCAGAGCTGCTTCCAGCCGGTGGGACCACATTGAAGGTGGAGAGGAAGCATGAATGCCACCCCCTTCTCTTCTGGGAGATCACGTAATGTGGGGCCCACGCGAGGCTCCCAGGCCACCCGTTTCTTCCCAGGCAGAAGGATTGGGACGGGACCTTGAAGCCCTAAAAGCCAGGACAGCTTTTCCCTCATGCAAAGATCCCACTGCAGCCTGGGGTCCAGGGGGAGGCCGTGCTGTTTGCATGCCTGCCGAGAGCACAAAGGTGCCACGAGGACCTTGGGAAGGGGTGGTGGTCTCACCATGCAGGAGAGCACCCTTCCAATGGCAAGCCGCTGGGCCTCTTTCCTCCGGGGTAGGGGTGGGTCAGTTTGCATCCTCCAGCGCGGGACCAATAAGCTTTGCTCTGGGAGCCATGTGCTCTGGGAACCCTTTGCCCACCCTCCCCCTTGCCCCCTTGGCCCCTTGCCCCCTTGCCCTGCTGTTCCTCTCCTCGGCTTCCCATTCTTCTCTTTCCTGCATCTGGGGGTGGGGGGTGGGGGTTGCTTTTCCCAGTGGTAGCCATGCAAATGGTCCCAGACATGGTTCAGGAATCACAAGGTCACATGAATAAAGCTCATGGAAAGCCTGGCTGGGCAGCCATGGTGGATTCCCTTCCCCCACGTCCAATCCCCCCACCCCCACCCCTTCAGAGGAATCAGTGCCCAGCAAAGTCAACAGGCAGGCCTCCTGGTGCCTCCTTGCCTTCCCAGCATTTTGTCTCCTGCAGGGCTCCTTCCTTTTATCATCTGTGTCTCTTGCCCCCCCTCACCAACTCCTGCTTCAGCATCTGTTGGCCTTTGACCCCTACCAGGCCAGAGGGTTTTAAAAGGGCATCTGGTTGCTGTGTACCTTTCATCTTTTCTCTGATGTACTTTTAAATGGTTTTACAATGCTGTCATTTTAATGTGTAATATACTTACTTGTTTTATTTTAATGTTGTAATTTATTGCATTTATATTTTTCTTAACTTTTATCTTTTAAACATTTTGTCAGCTGCCTTGGGTCCATTTCTTGGGAGGAAAGAAGGGCATGAACAAAATGAACAGGCCTTCTTAGATTCCTTTTTAAAAGGTCAGCACAGGGGTCTCCTTCTGCTCCACACCTTCCACCCTTTCCCTTGGCTGCCACCTTCTTCCCATTCCTCGGTTCTGTTGCAGCCCTCAGGGTTTCTTCCTAGGAAAGGTTGCGCCTTTTACCAGTTGAATCGCTTCATCTTGACCAAGCCCAGAGGAACATCAGCACCTTTGCCCCGGCCACCTAGTGAGTTCTCTTGTAGGCAGGACATTTCACAGGATGTCGCTGGCCACTCTCCTGGTGAAGAGGAGGGACACTCCATTTCTCCTTCAAACTAAACAGAGCAAGCTCATCTCCTGCAGCCTGAGATGTCCTTTCCAGACCCACCCAGCCACTCTCTGGCTCCTTCTTCTGTAAATGAGAAAATCCTGGGCACCCATGCTCTGCTGTTCATTGCCCTTGGTGGCTCTGGCTGTTACAGACCCTCCCACCCTCCCACCCCCTTCTCTCTCTAGGGCTGCCATAATGCTTTCTCTCTCACTGGGAAGGCATCCTTTAGGACCCTTAGGGTCTGGAGGGCACTTGAGTCCATGAATTTCTTTTGCTGGCCTTGGTCGTCTCCAGTTTGTAGAACGAGAGTCCTGTGCCTGCCAAAGGGTTATCTAGGAATGTTAGTCCTGCCTTAAGCCTCCCCCTTATCTCTGTAATATAAACCCCCTTCCTAGTGGGTGATTTTCTCTCTGTCAGACCAGGTTCCTGTGTTATTGACAGGGTCAAATATGGCCCCCTCCTCCCCACACCCACCCCTGCTCCTGGCCTCTTGGACTCCATCAGTCAGGGCAAGGGTCTGCAGCTCCTCTGTGGAATGGGAGTGTTGGCACTAGAGGCCAGGAAGAAGAAGAAGAAGAAGAAGAAGAAGAAGAAGAAGAAGAAGAAGAAGAAGAAGAAGAAGAAGAAGAAGAAGAAGAAGAAGAAGAAGAAGAAGAAGAAGAAGAAGAAGAAGAGGAGGAGGAGGAGGAGGAGGAGGAGGAGGAGGAGGAGGAGGAGAGGGAATGATTTTGGAAGTCCCTAGGAAGGGAGGGTGGAATCCTTGTTCTCATGTCCGACCCAGCCTCTGCTACTCTGTGTATTGGGTGGTGGTGTGCATTTCATTGAATGGCTTTCCATGCCACTGTCCACCATTTGGCAAAACAGTCCTTCACATGAGGTGATGTTGCTCAGGTGCCCCCATTGCCAGAAAGGGAGATGTTCCCCACTCCTGCAGCTGGCGGGAGTGTTCTTTTAGCTGCTGAGCTGGATGGTGGACTTGAGCCAGTGTCTCATAAAGACCAGGTCCCACATGTACTCCTTCAAAGGAGTGACAGGTGCCATTCAAACCTCCTGCCTTTGGGCCACCTGTGTCCTGCCTACACACACAGCCAAAGCCAAGCTCTGTGGGAAATGGTGCACCCAGAGCACTAGCACAAGACAGAAGCCTTCTGCACACACAAGTGCATGCACACACACACACACACACACACACACACACACACACACACACACACACAGAGAGAGAGAGAGAGAGAGAGAGAGAGAGAGAGAGAGAGAGAGAGAGAGAGAGCGCACCCCAGCTCTGCGATGAGACACTGCACAATGAGCCTGGAGTCCAGTGTAGGTCTTCTTGAAAGGCAGCTGCCTTGCCAGCCTGTCGCCAGGTGGAAGGTGCTGGTGACACAGTCCTGGAGCTGGGAGCTGTTTGCCTGGTGTCGTCCACGTAGGTGAAACAACGGAACCCTGTCACCATGCCAGGATGCCTCTGATGCTGGCCAGGGGCCTCTCCAGCGCTTGACAGCAAGGAAATCCCGGCCACTTCTGCCCTGCCCAGCGGTGGTGAAAGGAGGCGTCCAAGGCAGGAATGCGACCCTCAAGGAGAACTTGATGCCCGCTCAGTGTCTTCTGAGACCCCTGAAAAGGAAACCCCTTCTGGGATGAGTGGGAGGAAAAGGATGGGGTCTTTAGACAACCCACAGGGCACCCAGGCCCCTTATTAAGAACCCTCTCCCTAAGAAGGCTGGCGGGTAGCCATCTTGTTCTCCTCAACCATTAATCAGAGTGACTGAAAATGCCTACATCGTCTGAGCGCAGCACCTGTCAATTACACCTTCCTCAGCCAACAGGCCAAGGAAACCAAGTTCTGGGTGACTCCGGGATGAACCAACTTGTTTGTCAGCCTCCTTTGGAGCCGCCGCCCTCCCTCCTCCACATGAGGACTCGTGGAGGTGGTATCGGGGAGCGAGAGACCCCCCCCTGCCGCTCCACGGTGGGGGTCGGGGTCGGAGGGGCTTTGGAAGAAAGAGGGGAAAGGAAAAGAGAACGGACCCTAGTCCGCCCCCCCCCCCCCCGCCCTGCTTCGTGCGGTCCTGCTTCTCAGCCGAGCGGCGCGAGGAGGCTCCTTGTTGGTTGGGGCATCGGGAGGAGCCCGTCTCGCCTCCCTGGGCTCTCCTCCGGGCAGCGATCAAGGGGAAGGCCCTCCCTCCGAGCCTGGGAGGAAGACCCGGAGCCTGGGAGGACGACAGGGGCAAGTTTCTCTCGTAAAAGATTGCCTTTGGAGCATCCCAACAATTCGCAGAACAAAACAATTTTGGAAGCAAAGAGTCTCCTTTCCGCCAAGCCCACGACAGTTGTTACTTGTTAGCAAAATAAAGAAAGCCAGGTTGCCAGAAGCCTGGAGAGGAGAGAGAGAGAGAGAGACGGAGCTCCCAAGACAGGATTGTCAGAGGTCACGCAGGGCTCGCGGAGAAACCTTAGGGAGAATCCCACGAAAAAGGAGACGGTCTGATAAGCGGACACCCCCGCGACCCCCACCTCCACCCCGCCGCGACCCCGAACACTCTGGGAAGAGGGGCCAGAGATAAGGGAAGCGTTTCCTCTCCCGTTTGCTCCCTGGGAGGATGTAGGGAAGAAGAGGTCTGGCCACAGAGCGCTGCTCTTTACAGGTTATAAAAATGAGCCCTCCCCGAGTTCCCGAGAGATAAACCTCGGTGAGAAAGAGTTGTCTCAAAGATAATTAGGCCCCTGGGACTGAAATCCAAGGCATCGACGGGGTTAGGGGGGATTTAAAGCCACCCCCTCCTCCGGCCTCTGAGCAGAGGCAGCGTCTGCGGCGCCTGAAAACCAGGCATTCCTGCCGTGCTCTGGGACCCCCGTATTTGCAGGCTCTTTCTCTGCCAAACAAAAAAAATACTTCCTGGGGAAGGTCTTGCTTGGCTCGTTTTGTGGAGCCTGGAAGATAATTAATAGGCCATGGCACCTCTTCCTTCCTGCCAGTCTCGGCAACAGGCTTTTCCAGGAGGACTTTGGATTCGACCTCTGGTTCCCAAGCCCTGTTCCAAGCAAGCAGAGGGCTCCTGCAGGGCATGGATTGCTCTGCTCTTCTCCTCCTCCTAGGCTTCCGGCGTGTTCACCAGGGAAGGTGCCCTCCAGCTACTGATGGCATCCTCAGCCACCAGCTTCTGATACTTTGCTCCCTGGTTTAATACCAAAACAGATCTGTCACCTGGTCAGCCACATTGCTCCCCCCCTTCCAAATTGCAGCCACAGACAGCTCTTGGGGCCCTTGCAAGGTGCTGGACTTCTGAAGAAAAGTGGTGTGTCTTGGCCCAGGGCCCTTCCAGGATGAAGTGAGAGAGCTGGCAGGCTTTTAGGGGGTAGAACAGACCCTGCAGGTGCTGAAACCAAACCTGAAAGGGGCCAGTAATTTGTTTAACAGCAGCTGATACTGTGGATATACTTTGGGGATAAGATGGCTTAATCGCTTATCCAGATATGCCCCAAGGGGTGGATAAAAGCCTGCTGGTCAGTGTAAAAGGGATCTAGTGAGCCTTGTGGGGTTCATTAGCCATGTGACAAAACTCTTTCTGAATCCACCTGCGGTTAATTAAGAGCTCCAACAGAAAAGATACACTTTCGCATTGGGAAGCAGTGGCTTTGGGGGAGCTGGTTGGGCCAGTGTTGGATGCCTGGAAAACAGTCTTGAAAAGGATGCTTCCAACCCAAGAGCTGCCACCACCACCACCCCACACATGCACGCACCAGCTAGTGAGCCCGCGGGGCTGGACGCAGGGACCACACGCGGGAGAGTCAGGAGCTCAGCTAGGAGGCAAGGTCCCTGAAGTAGTGGAATCTTCTGGATCTTCCCAACTCTCAGAACCCCAGGTGGCCCCAGACTGGGTTTCTCACCAGGATCCAATCTCCAGATGAGCCAAAAAAGCTCACGAGGAGGCCTGGGGCAAGCCCAAGCTGCTCTGGAATGGTGCGTGGAAGATTTTGGGGGGCTGTTCTTTGCTCCTGGATGGATGGGGGGGCAATTAGCTGTCATCTATTATTATTTATTAATTGCATATCTGACGACAGGTTTACCAAAATGATGCACAGTAAAATAAAACAGGTTTTTAAAATGCTAAAGGTCAGCTAAAAAGACTTTTAAAATGAAAAACCTTATGGAGTGAAATAGTTGTGGTTGCACATCAGAAGCTCAAGGCGGGTGGGGGTGGGGTGGGATAAAGTGGGGACCGCCTGCCCTCTCCTTGGGAAGGCGTCTGACGGAGGTGTTGTGGACGGGGTGCATCTAGCAGTGTGGCATTGGGATGGGGGTGGGGGTAGGGGATAAACAAAGCAAAACCAAAGCAAACCAGAATCCCAGTAGGAACCAGGCATTTATATGGGCAGTGCCTTTGCACCAATGAACAAATGCACAGGGAGCTGGTGCCATTCCTATGGTGGGTGTGGGGCAAGGCCACAAATCATCGCCACTGCCTGGAAGGCTGCCTGGGGGCCCCTTGGACTGAAGAGGGAGCAGCCCCCAGGTGGGAGGGGGCCCTTGCCTTCCCTGCTGCTCTGGTTTTCTCCCCCAGGGACCGAGGTGCAAAAAGGCCAGAGGACGGAGCCAGTGGGACACCATGTTGAAGGGCAACCGCCTGAAGGGCATCTGGAGCCCATCCCCACAGAGTCAGGGGTGGGCCTTGGCAGGGGTTGGCCGTGAGTCATGTGGTCTCATGGGTGTGTACATGTGAGGAGGTGAGCTTTTGCTCCTCAAAATGTAATCTTGGCAAGTAACTTCTTTCACCCCAGGCTGCTTGCCTGGCCAGTCCCTGCATCTCACACGTCAGGAGATCATTCGTGCCTACTGACATGGTAGGGGAGGGGCGTATGTCAGAGGTTGAACTCAAGTCTCCCAGCCACCCAAAGGGAAGTCCCTCCGTGACTGCCTCTGTACCCAGGCAGATGCACCCAGACTCTCCTGAGCCTGATAAATGGGGAGGAGAAGACCACTACGGTGGCGTCTTCCCTTGGGAGCTTCCCTTGGGGGCTCATGGGAGCAGGGCGCTGAAATGCCACACAGGCTTCCCTTGCAATGCTCTTGATCCCAAGGGTGAGGGGCCTCTCAGTCCACCTGACACACACACACCCCATATTACCGGCTAATCAATTTTCACCTGCCACCAGGTTTCTGATCAATCCACCCATGCCAGATTTCCAGCCACACATGGGCTAGGACAGGAAAGTGGAAAGCTGATTACAGGGGCTTTACCAGGAGACCCTCATCCTCATCTCTGTAGTGAACATGAAACTGGGAGAGACCACAAGATTAAAAGCCTATCTGGCCGCCCTCTCCCCCTCCTCCAGGTCAACATGAGCCCAAGCAAAAGATAAGATGCAGTTAAATTTATCTTCAAAGATTTCCCCTCCTCCCCCTACTGCTTCCAGCCCACCTCTCAAAAAAAAAAGGGGGGGGAGCAGGTCTTTAACCCCCTGGTCCCAGCCTCATTCCTCTCCCGCATAAATCTTTTCCTTATCGGGTCTTGCAAAGAGAAGACGAAGTGGGTTAGAGAGGAAGGAGGAGAGAAGGGAAGGCAGCTGGCGGTCCTAAGCCAAAGAAAATTTCTGGTTTGTATTAAAGAGGAAGGATAAAAGTGTGCAAAGGGCCCCACGGAGAGCATAAATTACATCAGATGGGCGACGGGAGGAGATTTATAGGCCGTGGTTTCCAGCTCTTGGGGAAACAACAATAGTCCAAACATTCCACCCACCCCACCAGGCCAAGGCAAGGCACCCCAGGCCTGCTTCTTGCCCAGGCGGTTGTGTGCCGTTTCTCAAGGGAGCTGTCCTTGTGCAAGAGATGGGGGCTTGGGGGGGGGTTGGGCAGGGAGTGGCCCCCAGGGGCTGCCTCCTGGTGGGCGCCCTCCTCTCCAGCAGCAGGCCACTGGCGGTGACAGAGGAAAGGCCCAGGGCTGCGGGAAGAGACGAGGAGTGGGTGGGGGCGGGCACCGAGGCAGCCTAGGGGCTGGTGGGCGCTGGGAAATGTTCTAGAACAGCCAGGTTGGTCCTCAGCCCTTCTGGGTTAGCATTCTCGTGGCATCTCAGAACCAGTTGGGACTCCATCTTCTACATGGACAACATTTGGGTGTTTTACCAGCAAAAGAGAGCAGCCCGAGGCTGAGGGACTAAACCAGGAGTGACTGCTAGGGGAAACGGTTTAGGAATTGGAGGAAGCCCCTCCCAGGGATGGCTGGGGTGCCTCAAGATCTCCTCAGTAGCCCTTGCATCCCCTGGGGTGGGCGCAGGATGTCTCTCACGTGGAAGGCCGGACAGCCTGAGTGAAGCAATGTGGGTGCTGAGGCAAGTCATTTAGGAAAGATGTGGGAGTCCCACAGGCTTCCCACCTGACTTTTACTGCCCTGCACATGGCTTCAAGTTGCTTGTCACCCCATTGGTGCTTTAACTCCCAGGACTTACTGCCACGGTGAGCCCAGGTGGGCACGCATGAGATCAGATGGGGATGTTGGGCTGTCTTTGAGATGCTCCAGAGAGCCATTTTATCCAGGGTTTGAAGTGATCTGTAGCTGGTTCTGTGCCACATGTCCATGGTTGCAAAAGCAGCACCCAGGGGCTGCCTCAGGCATGGCCCCATCATCCGGAATGGTGCCAAGCAATGGGCGAGTCTGGATTTGGGCGTGGTCTTTTCCCCCCTTGGACCCAACTCACCACGTTGGGCTGCCCAGACACTCCCAGGTGCTGCTGCATGTGGAGATGCTCCCAGGGCTTCTCCCCACCTCCCTGCCTCCCTGTGGAGTAAGGCCTCCATCAAAGGCACCAGGGTCAT
This sequence comes from Phrynocephalus guinanensis, assembly GCA_037367245.1. Classification (NCBI taxonomy): domain Eukaryota; kingdom Metazoa; phylum Chordata; class Lepidosauria; order Squamata; family Agamidae; genus Phrynocephalus; species Phrynocephalus guinanensis. The sequence continues at coordinate 112,430 of CM074748.1, read as the reverse complement.
CTGCCAACGCTGCTCAGGGTGCAAGTGAGGGAGTAGGGCGGGCGGGGGGGGGGACTGAGATCTCAGTGACCCTCCTCCTGTTTGCAGCTGGAGGAACAATCATGGCTGGCTAGGGGGAGACTTAAGCACTGTTTATTTTTCCCTCTTACTCAGGAGAGAGAGAGAGAGAGAGAGAGAGAGAGAGAGAGAACTAATAAAGGAGAAAATGAAAAAATAATTTCAAGGAATTTGCTTGCGTCTGCCGAGTTTCCTTCATCCTCTCAGCAAGGGAGGAGGAAGGGAAGGGAGGAGGGGTGTTGCTGTGTCAGTCTCAGGTCACAACAGCTCCCCCTCATAGCTCCCCACACCCACACCCACACCCACACACAGGCCCAGCCCCTCTTCTACAGGCTCTTTCTTCCTAAAGAGGCTCTTGGCTTCCTCCCCCCCCCCCAAATCCACATCCACACCCACGTGGTGCTTTTGGGGGCAGTTCAATGGTCAACGCTTGTTCTGCATCTTATTTCCCCTGAAGCCCCCAGGGATGGTGTATAAGAACAGTGGGTGAAACCCTCCCCTCCCCCCCAAGGGCCAGCAGGCTTGATGTGACTCATTCTGTCCCCTCTTTTTTGCATCCATACCTTCATTTCTAGGTCTGTGGCACCTCCTGCCTCCTCTCATCCTCACAAAGGATATAGAACCATGATAGCCAAGTTCCTGGCCATGACACAAGAAGGGGAGGGTGTCCCCTCCCAGTAATTGGGGGGGGGGGGTCTTCCTGTCTTCCTTGTTGGGATTCTATGGGGCAACTGTGTGGCTTTGCTAGAACAGAAGGCTAGACACAAAGGGCCTTGGGCCTGATCCAACGTCATGTCTCTTTGGGTTCCTTCCTTCCTTCCTTCCTTCCTTCCTTCCTTCCTTCCTTCCTTCCTTTCTTTCTTTCTTTCTTCCTTCCTTCCTTCCTTCCTTCCTTTTCCTTCTGCTGCCACCTGCTGCCACCCTGCCCTGAAAGCATCTCCTCCAAGGAAGAGGGACGGGTCTGGGAGCAGCCAGGAGGACGGTGGCTGCCATCACCATATGTGCAGTCAGAGCACAAAGCCTGGGAGGCTCCCAACCCCTGACTCAGCCTGGGTGGTCTCGCGGATATTGTTATCAGAGGGGAGGAAAAGAGTGTGAGGATGTTCCTTTGAGTTGTTGTTGTTGCACAGAGATTTGGATGCAACAAGAAGAAAACCTTCCATCTGGAATGGTCAGAAAGGATGGGCTTGAGATTCCAGCCCAGGAACACCTTCCTTGGTGTCTTACAGCACAAGGACTGCCTTAAAGGTGTCATTTGAAAGCTGACCCCATGAGAAGCTCTGAATCTCAAGTCTGCAGACCCAGGACAGGAGCTCTCCAGCTAGGCCCAATGCCCAACGGCCTCACTCTCCTCTTCCTTTCCCTCCAGTCCAGCTGGTCACATCCTGTTTTCACTTCAGCCCAGCAGGCTGCTGTTGTTTAGAGGCTGTCCAGTTCTGGTGCAAACAGGAGACAGCTGAAGTTTGAAGTCATTTCTTTTTCATGGTGAAGTTTGGAAAGGGGGCCTACACCATCTGCTTTGGAACCTGGCCTTGTTTATGTTCTATATGCTGCTGCTTCCTCTCTGCTTCCCCCACCCCGACCCCCACCAAGGAGCCCTCCACCTCAGCTGAAGTCTTGTGCTGGGATACACAAAACCCTCCAGATGACTTGTTGCCTGAAACTATTTATGAATGGAAGAAGGCTCCAGCTATTCCTTGTGACTGAGCACTAAGGGGTCAGATCTGGAGGCCAGGTGTAGAGCAGATGGACAGTTGGGTGCAATGGCTGACATTCCCTCCCAGCCTCAGATCTCCCAAACAACAAGGGGCCACGTTCTGCGCACAACGCAGTCATTTGTCAAATTCACACTTGTTTGGTCTTTACAATGAAAGAGGTTCACATGGATGACTTCCCAAACTTCTTGGAGAGAAATGCCATCTACCTCTAGTTCCCAATCCAGGAAGGATTTCTCCAGACCGCTACACTGTCTGATTTTCTTGCTCTATAATAAATGATTTTCATGATGCCCTAAACACGAGCTGTGGTCACAAATTTGAAGTCTATCATCGGTGATATTGTATGCTTGTTTCCCTGCCATGTGTGTCAGAAAAGGGGAGAGAGAGAGAGATGACAGACAGATGAGTGGCATATTATGGTCCACAGTGAGGGAGAAGCACTGGATTCAGTTCTCTTTGGAACTTGTACTAGAACATGCTGGCCAAAGTGGACCTAGAATGATCCAAAAAAGGAGCCGGGATTCCCTGGGACTTTTCCTTGAGCCCAGCTGTCTCCCAGGAGCAGTTGGTAGTCAGGCAGAGAGAGTCACTGACAGAAAGGCCACATAATGCCCTGCACCCATGGTGAGGCAGGCCGTGAGCATCTTGCTACATCTCCTCCACACAATGGGCCGACTTTAGCATGCAGGCCTGGATGCCAAGGCCTCATGCTCACCGTGAGACCTTGAAAATGCAAACAAGAAGACTTGGCGGGGTTTGGGCAAAAGGAAAATCCAGTTCCATCCGATTGTCTCCTAGAGCTAAACAAAGCAAGCATGTGTGTGCATGCGCCCACTCAAAGGAGGCTGGCTCTCCAGCATGTTTTCCTAGGGAGTCAGCAACAAGGGGTTCCTTTCAGACCCTGCAGGAGAACTGTTTTCCTTCAGCTTGGAGGGCCTTCATATGGTTTGAGTTCTTTGGAGCGGCTGCTGCTCCTTCCCTTCTGTCAGCAGCTGCTCAGAGGGAGGGAGGGAGGGAAGGAAGGAAGGAAGGAAGGAAGGAAGGAAGGAAGGAAAGGTTGTTTGTCCTATTTCCCTTAACCAGACGCCATCAGTCATGGTTTCCTCTGGATAAAGTGCTTTCTTGGCATTTTCTAAGCCCCACCTTTCTTTTAAATGTGCAGAACAGGCCAATGTTCTGCGTGGGGGCAGGGCTGAAGTGTCTGCCCATTAAAAAACAAACCGGCCATCTGGGAGGTCTGCATGGGGTGGGCACTAATCTCATGCCACCTGTGTCGAGGTGACCGCAGGAGCAGCAGCGAACCAGCTGGGCTTCTCCTCCTCCTGCCCACAAGCAGGCACCTTGCCTGGATCCAGCCCTGTCCGCCGGTCATCTGTGCATGGGATGGACCCCTGCTAAGGAGGGTCCAGATGGTCCTGGGCTTGATCTTTGGTGGACCGAATGCCTGGCTCCTTGGGAAGGCTTCTTCCTGAAAGCCGGCCCAAGCCTTAGCCGGGCACCCCCAGTTTCCCCAGGGGAGGGTTTCCTCCTACCCCAGCCTTTGTGGTGTGTTTCTTGCCACAAAGTGGTGAAGATGCTAATGCTGGGCCATGTTGTGGGATGCCAGTGCTGGGACCTCCCACTCCCACCCATTCTGCCTATTTATAAAGAGCAGCAGGTCTTACAAAAGGCAACAAAAACCTTCTATCCAGAGGAAACAACGTCACTGGAACCTCCAAAACATTACAATTTGGAGAAAGGGTGCTAGAGCACACTGGGGGGAAACAGAGCATGGGACCCCATTCCTCCCCCTCCCCCAAAGCCAGGGATGTTTCCACCTAGCAGTCCAGTCCAGTTATCCGAAAGTCATGGGGCCATGAATAAAGCTGGGAGGGCCCCACAGAGGGTGAAACAGAATTGTAACCTCTGGCTCCTGGGACCGCTGGCTGGAAGAGGGACCATTGCACTGGGGTGTTGGGGGGCGGGGGGGGGGGGGGCTCGGCAGGCTCCAGCCCAGAGCACCAGACCCCAGCTGGAGCGTGACAGTTCTAGTGGTGGCAGCCTGGGCTGGCTTGAGGCTTTGCTGTTCCCCAGAGAGCCACGGAGGGGCAGCAGAAGGCAAGAACGTGAGCGGCCGATACTTTCCAGTCTGGCTGTGCGTTCACCGGGAGGGGTGGGCTCCAGGAACCTTGTCCCGCCTCTTATTAGTCCTTCTGTGGGGAGGAGGCTCCTCTTCCCTGCCTGCCTGCCTGCCTCTTTTGCCCTGTGTTGCACAGTCTCTGCTTTATGCAAAGTGGATTTATAGGATGGCCTCTTGTCCCAGGGAGAAGAGACTCCCAGGTGGAAAAAAATAAACACCCCACCCTAGAAGGAAAGAAGACCTGTCCCCTCAGGATTACTCTTCCTCTGCTTGGCTTCCCTGGGGTGGGCTGGGGGTGGGGGAGTCCTGTGCTTAGTGGTGCATGCAGGGAATGCCTTCCTTTCAGCAGAGAGCGATGGAGGGGGTGGCAGGAGCTGGGCCTGCCATGAAGGAGAGACTGCTTTCCCACAATGATGTGTCTTCCGACAGACCAGCAGAGGAATCAGGTCACTCTTTCTCTTTTTAATGATCTTTACTGACAATCCCGAGAGAAAGGCAAACAATATAAACATAACAGTATAAAGCCTATAACCTAAGACATAACTATAGACCATCATTTTAGTCTTATGCACATGAATAAGCTTTCTCCTATCATTATTTCAGTTCTTTCCTACAGTCCGTTACATATTGTGCCTGACTTAAAGCTCCAGCAGACCAATAATCTTCCTGGCTCTCCAGAGTATTCTTCTCACAGTTTAGTTTAGTGCTGGAAAAGAACAGAGGGTGCAGATTTTAGCAAATAATCTTTATATCTCTTCTAAAGATTCTAACTCATGTGGCCGGTTTCTCCATTCATGCTATTGTCCAGATCCTACCTAGTAATCTTTGGAAGGTAAATCCCCAGATGAGCTTTTTCAGCTCTCTCTGCTCCTGTGAGGATCTCCACCAATTCTGTATTGGACAAATTTGAATTCTCTCCAGTGTATAATAAGAACAATAATAATTTTTCATAGGGAATTAATTTTTGGTGCACTGATTGATGTTGTTGTTGTTTTCTCCAGGCGGCTGTGAGGCGAGATCAGGATGACCCCGACCACTGCCTTTCCGGTGAAGAGTGGAATCGGCCAGGCCGATGATTCTTCTCCTTTGAGTCAGCTTAGGGGAAACTGGGAGAAATAGGTCTACTTTGGATCAGGCAGAGAAAGAGAAAGACAGGCATAGAAAGAGAGGAGGAGGAGGAGGGGGAGGAGAGGGGGCCCTCCAGAGCCATTTTGCCAAGAGTGCTGAGTTTTGTAAGCATCTGTAAGACTATCTAGAACTGCCAAAAGAGGAAATGTAACTATTGTATAAAATCTAACGGATTTCTGGACATATGTTCTTGTAGATAAATTGCAGAATTAATTAGTCATTTGATGAAAACAACTGAGGTCAGCACTTGAAAGAAATCTGTTGGTTTAGCAAACTCCCTCATTGTTACATGAAAATTAGTAACTGGTGATATTTGTAATTATGATGAGGTAATTAGTTGACTTGCTCTCCTCCAGAAATGTCTATTCCCTTATCTGTTTTTACTTAAACAAAAACCTAAGATCTTTGTGTGACATTTCCTGATTGCTATATTTGAAATATTCATGAAATGACTGTTTGCCAACTGAATAATTGCTGTAAATTGCATCTGACAGTTTCAGAAAAATGAAATAGGTAATAAGTAATATTGTTATACAGAACAACAATTCCATGGGAAGATTTCCAAGTAAGTGGTTAGCCAAAAACAACCAAAAACAAAACAGAATCAAGGAAGAGGATGAAGCATTCACTGCTTGCCATTGGATTTTTTTTATGACTGTGGCTGAAATCCTTTTGTGTAACATAAACAACTGGAATTAGAACCGGCATATGGAGTTAGTGGGGAGTTAACTCTTCCATAAGCACCACTGATCCAATGGATTGACTCTAGTTGCAACTTACAATGGCAATCAACAGGGTTTCTGCTTCTGCTTACTAAAGAAATCCAAATTACATTAAACAGGTGTTTTTAAAAACAAAATACAATCTTATTGTGATAACTACTGTTAAGATGTATGAAATCCCCCCTGTGGGGAGACAGGTGGCATAGAAATGAAATGAAATGTCTTAAAGGGTTAAAGTAAAACTGGTTGAGTGGGAGAAAGGAAAGAATACCCAGAAAAGAGTGCTGGACCAGTTAACCGCCAAGAATAACCTTGCAGTTAGATGGGCTGTATAGAAATACAATTAACTGACTGACAGTTGTTGCTCTTGTTGTTTTTAAGTAAGACACACTCTTCTAAGCATAAAGTAAAGGTAAGAAAATTAAAAATTAGATAGGACTTCAAGGTAAATCTAGAGCCAAACCTTTAACTTCCATGGTAACCCTGAGTCACTGGGAAACAACGGAGGAGGATTTATCATGCAGGTTTTAAAAGAATTGTTGGCTTCAATGAAACAGCTGCAACAGGAAGAGAGACTATGCTTTGAGTAGATTATATTAAAGCCCAAAAGTAAAATAACCCCTGGGAGGTATTTGCCACTTTTCTTACAAGGAAAAGGAAAAACAACATTGTATCGTATCTGGAAGGGTGACAGGCTGAAAGGAAAGGCCGGGGGTGGGGTTTGTGTGGGGGTGGCGGGCAGGTTAGGAACTGGGAAGTGGCAGCCACCCTGGACCTGGGGGGGAAATCAGGAGCCACAGCTGGCTTTAAAACAGGGCAAGGCAGCCACCCTGGACCTGGGGTGGGCAAGGGGTGGGGGTCGCATCCCTCTTTTGAAAAGTTTTTAAAGCAAAGCAAGGTCACATCCTATCAGCTGCCATTTTGCCATATTTTGGGGATTTCCTTGAGCTCTTGTATGTCACTGCCAGGTCGTTTTTAATTCAAAAAGGAAAATAAACCAGGAAGAGACATTCCCTTCAGAAATATGGTTCCTCTCGATCTAGAATGACAGGAGGATCAGAATAGCTCCCTCTACTTCTTCCTGGCTTCCTCCACCCCAAGTGAACACAGCAGACGTCCAGAAGCATTGGCCCCTCCCTCTCCCCCACCCCTCCCCTCCCCTCCCCTCCCCTCCCCTCCCCTCCCCTCCCTGTACCTGGTGCATCCCTTCTGGTGATGAAGAATAGCCCAAATGTCTCTGGCAGCAACAGGCTCTGGAAATATTCAGTCTTGCAGCAGAGCCTGATCCAGAGCCACTGAACTTTCCCAGGATGCTTTGCAGGAAGGAGGTCCCCTCTCCTCCTCCTCCTCCTCCTCCTCCTCCTCCTCCTCCATAAGTAGAGGCTTTGTCTCTTGAGGAGATCAAAAAGAGAAGGTCACCCTTCTTGCCTCCCTGGGGGTGAACATCAAGTGTGGGTCCTTCCTATATTGGAGTGGAGTGGATTTATGAGCCAAATCAAAGTAAGAGTTTTTTGTTAAAATTAATCATATAGATAAACAAAGTGAAGAGTAAACAGCAGCAGCAGCAGCAGCAGCAGCAGCAGCAGCAGCAGCAGCAACAACAACAACAACAACAACAACAACAACGATGCCTTAGGTTTGCTGTATAAAGCAGGAACTAGTCTCCCTGGCAGTTTTAGCCAAAACAAACTACACCTTCAACAATATTTCTCGACTCTTCCAGTCAACTGCTGGAAGTGCAGCATTTTAATACAACCCTTAGCGAGTTCAGGAGGGAGTATCAGTTCCCTCGCCGCTCGCTGTGAGACTCCCTAGTGAAGACTTGAATCCAGGACTCGGTCGCTCTCCTCCAGCCCCTACGTTGCCTCCCTTGACGTTTCCCGGGCCCTTGGCCCTCACCCGCGGAAAGGCTCTCCCGGGCGCACACGTTCCAGGCACAGAGCCCGGCGCCCGGAGTCTCGTCTGCTTTGGCCCCGGACGGAGAACGCGGAGCCTCGGCAGAGGGGCGTGGGGGCATCAAGGACTTCGAGCAACCCCTCGCGCCCCAGCAGGCCGACCCCATCCAGTCCGCCAGGGAAGTGCCTCTGACAGCGCCCGCTCTCGGCTGGGCCTTGGCTCCCCCCCCCCCGCCGCCGCCGCCGCCGCTGCCCTCGCCGTCCCTCCTGCAGGACCCTCCGGGGCCATCGCCGCCACCGGGGTGGGTTAGCAGGGCCTCCGCGGCCGGGCCCCGGGGCGAAGGGAGCTGTCCTTCAGCACCACGGAGTCCCGGCGGCCAGGAGGCGAGGGCGAGAGGCGGCGGAGGGGGGAAAAGGGCCAAGGGGCCTGCAGGGCGGCCCTCTCGCTCCCGCTCGGGCAGAAGGCTAGGTGCCCGGGCCGCAGGGCCAGCCGGGCTCCGGGAGAGGCCGCCAGCCGCCGGGGCGCGGGGAGGAGCGCGCACGCTCAGTCCGCCCCCTTCTGCCCTCCCCCTCCCCTCCCCCTCCCCGCCGCGCTCCGCGTCTCCTCAAGGTGTTCTCTGCGCCGCGGAAGAGGCCGGCGCCGGCGCGAGGGGGCGCGGGGCAGCGGGCCGAGGGGCGGCCGGGCGCCGGGATGCTGCGGATGCCGCTGCTGCGCCAGAGCGGCCGCGAAGGGGCCCACCTGCGGGAGCTCGCGAGGCCCGGCCTCTGAGGAGGCGGGCGGGCGGGCGGGCGTCAGGCCGCTGGGGCGGAACCGGGAGCGCGCAAGCGAGGCAGGCCGGCCCGCCTGGGCTGAGGATGCGGGCAGCCGAACGGTGACGACGGAGGGGAGCCGCTGCAGCCCTCGAACGGAGCGGGGGCGGCTGGTGATGGTGCCGGCGCTGCGCCGCCCGGCGGCCTCGCCTCGCCCGGACCGGCCATGGTGAGAGGCAGCGCGGCGGCGGCGGCGGCGGCGAAGAGAGCGCGACATCATGCCCGGGCGGGCGGGAACCCTTAGCAGCCCCGCGGCAGCAGCAGGAGGAAGAGGAGGAGGAGGAGGAGGAGACGGCGGAGGCGGAGGAGGAAGAGGAGGCTGGGGGCAACCGCACGGGAGCCACCGGTGCCGGAGGAGGAGGAGGACGGCGACGAGGACGCCGACCAGGCCCAGGCGGTTCCGCTCCGCCAGCCGCCGGGCGAGCGATGCTGCCGCTGCCGCCGATCCTGGCCCAGCCGCCGCCGCCGCCGCCATGCCGGAGAGGAGGAGGAGGAGGAGGAGGAGGTAGGTGACATTGCTGGGGTGGGGGGACGGCGAGGCGCCCAGCCCAGAAGCGCCGCCGCCGCCACCACCCTCCGCGCGCGCCCGGCCCCTTCCACGCCGCCCCCGAAAAATATGATCAGCGGCGCGTGGATGCCTCCCCGAGCAGAAGATGGTGAGCATCCCGTGAGGAGGCGAAGACCCGCCACCCGCCGCCGCCGCCCTCGCGCCGGCTCCTGCCGTTGCCCCCGCGCCCCCGGGCCGCCGCCGCCGCTGCCGTCCAGCCGCCCGCCGGAGAAGCCTTGCGCCGTCCCGGAGCGGGCCCAGCGATGGCGGCGCTCGCTGGCCGCGCTGCTCTTCTTCGCCGTCCTGCTCTCCGACCGCCTGTGGCTGTGCGCCGCCGCCGCCGCCGCCGGGGCCAAGCCCACGGCCAAGGATAGGAGCCTGCCCGCCTCGCTGGGGCCGCCGGCCGGCAACAACGGGAGCCGAGCGGGCGCCGCGCCCTCGCCCTCCTCGCCCTCCTGCCCGGCCGCCGCCGCCGAGCCGTGGCCCGAGCCGCTGAGCGCCGCCTGCTCCACGCGGCGGCTCCTGCAGGGCCCGCTGGCCGCCTTCCCCGCCTCGGTGCCTCTGCGGCCCGGCGCCGCCGCCGCCGCCGCCGCCGCTGCCGCCGCCTCGCAGCTGGACGCGCTGGAGCAGCACTTCGGACGCTTCCGCCTCCCGTTCTGCGCGGCCTACACGGTCTGGGACCTGCTGCGCGGCATGGCCGGCCCGGAGAGCCTGGACTGCAGCCTGCGGCACCTGCTGGTGGACTCGCTGGCCGCCGCAGCCGGAGCCCAGCACGGCGAGGCCTGCCAGAGCTGCCTGGAGGCCTACCAGCGCCTGGACCAACACGCTCAGGAAAAATACGAGGAGTTCGACCTGCTGCTGGAGAAGTACCTGCAGGCCGAGGATTACTCCGTCCGCTCCTGCCTGAGGGACTGCAAGGTAGGCAGGCAGGCAGGCAGGCAGGCGGCTGGCAGGGAGCCACTTGGCCAGAGGGTCCCCTGCTCCCCCCCCCCCCGGACCCGATGTACTCCCCGCTGCCCTCGGCAAGGCCTGTCTGGATGCTTCTGCTCCCCCAAGCATCTCCTGAACACTTGGGAAGGGGGAAGGGAGAGAGGCAGTGCCTGTTCTGGCCCTGCCTGGCTGCCAGCCCAGGGAGTCTGCCTGGCCTCTGGAGACCCACGGTTAAGGCTGCGGCTTCTGCTGCGGCTGCTGCAGGTCCAAACCCTGCCTGGGCCTTTCCTGGCTGTGGGCTGCCACTTGGACGTGGCACAGGTAGGCCAGGCAAGAAGGAGGAGGGAGGGAAGCTGAGAGAGGCTGGCCCATCCCAGACCTTCTCTTGACCCATGGTGCAGAGCATGTCAATCGGGGGTTGCCCAGCCCTATCCAGGCTGGGGCACTTTGTTCTCTGACATGCCTCTCTAGTGGGGAGGGAACACCCCCCTCCAACCTCAGCCCAGCCGCAAGAGCCTGTGCGGGAGACCAAGGAGGCCTGGAGGAGCTGGCGTGGCACCCTCAGCTGAGCAGGTGGGGAGGAGCCGGCTTGCTGGAAATTTGTCTTCTTTTGGCTTTTTCCACTGTTCTGCAAGTTCCACGGGCTCTTCAGTTCTGGATGGCACTCTCACTTAAGGTCTCACCAAACCCCACCAGTCCCATCATTTGTTCTGTTTCATCTTGTTTGTGGTTTTGTATGTTGGAGCTCTGGGAACTCCTGGGTAGAGGAGGTGACCAAGGTGCCGCTGAGCCATCTGTGGCATGGTGCAGGCAAGGAGGAGCGCCTGGCACCTGCAGGAGTTTCCAGCATGGCTGCCACTCCTGTGGAGACAGGTGGCAGAGTGTCTGTGTATCATCTCCTGCCAGGCGCTGTGGGGAAAGCTCCTGTGTCAGCACACCACCTGCCCTGCTGCTTTGGGACTGATCCTGCCACCTGCCTCCTACCCCTTTTCTGCTGCGGCTGAGGGACAGAGTCCCAGGGAAGCCATGGCTACCCTTCCAGGAGAGCTGTCCTGCATCGGGCCTGGGGGGGGGGGCTGAACGGGCCCTCTGCCAAAAGGGCATCTAGGCTTGGACCAAGCCAGCATCATCATCACAATGCCTTGGAAGCAGCAGGTTCAGAAAATTCAAGAGAGCAGCAGCAGCAGCAGCAGCAGCAGCAGCAGCAAGGCACCCAGTGGCGGTGTTGAGAGGAGAGCCACCAAAGGAAATGCAGGTTAGTTAGGGCAAAAAGCTGCATCATTCTCCATGGATTAACTCAAGTGCAACTTAAGTGAGACCCAGCCCACAGGGCCTTGGTGAAATGATTAGGACAGAATAGTTTAGACATTCCTGATATGTTATTGAGCTGGTTTTTTACTTTCAGTCACTGCTTGTCCAGTTCTCTGTTTGAGGGGCAGCTTCCCCACCTTGGTTTGTGGGCAGCTTCCCCAGTGGGGAAATTTCTGGAGTTGTTCCCTGTGAAGAGTGTAGCCTGTGAAGGAGTCCATGCTGTTAAAACTTGGATGGTTGAGGTGTGTGTGTGTGTGTGTGTGTGTGTGTGTGTGTGTAGAATTATTTTTACTGTTATCACAGTAGATGGTGTGTGAGAGGTTTAGTTTCTTTTCCCATCTCCTGTCCTGACCTGAAGCCCAGCAGTCAGTGTGGGAGGGGGGAATCCCTTTGGCATAGGAGGTGGTTTTCCTTGAGAGCAGATATGGGGAAGAAAGAGTTAACTCCTCTTCTTGGGTGATATTAAAGCAGTGGCATCCCCACTCCATAGATCTGAACTGGGACATGGGACATTAAAGGTATTTTTTTCTTTTTTTTTTTCTTTTTAAGCCTCTGGGTGTTGCCATCTTCAGAGCGGCACCTGTGAAAGTTTGTGCTTGTCTCCTGGATTGACAAGGTCTTCCCTGGGACCCCACCATGGAGAGGCCAGATGATGAGCGGGCTGAACCTTCAGAGCTGCCAGGCCCTCAGAGAGACACCAAGCACCAAAACATGCCTTGGGGAGACCCACGCAGGCCTGGGGAGTCCCTCCCTCTGCCCTGAATTGGTTTCCAGCCAAATGGATCTCGTGGGTGAGACCCTTCAGCTCCTGGAATCAATGCCCTGATTTAGGAGGGAACGACTTTCTGATTTTGAAATTGTTAAAATTCTTGGGAGCTGGGAGATCCTGGTTGATCCACTACAGATCACCAAGGGATCATTCTGTAGAACCTGCCCCAGGCTGAAGGCAAGTGCTCTTTATTTTAAAAGGGTTGAGCTTTTTGCCCAGTGAGGATGAGCTCAAAGCTCACAGTGCATCTGGGTTCTGTAGCTAAAGCAGCATGTGCGTGTGTGCATGCATGCATGCAAGGCCTGGCAGGACAGAAGCCAATTGCAGGTCCAGCTGACCAAAGAAGGCCTGTTTTGGTTGTCGGCTGCCATATTTTCTCTCTAGGCAGACTTCACCCAGAACTTGGGTGCCTTTACCCAGATGTGCACCTTTCCAGAATCCCTTGTGCAGCAGCTGTTCCAGCCCACCTCCCAATGCTTGCCTGCCCTGCCTGTGTGGCATTTCAGGGTCCCTGCCCCCACCCTGCCTCCAGTCTGGGCTTGGGGTCCAACATTTCTGAGAGAATAGGAACTCAGCCTGTTCGCCCCGATTCTGAAACCTCAAGCAAACCAGACAAAAGCACAAGGTGCTCATGTTCAAAGCTCTGCCATGGTCTTCCCAAGGAACCCAACAGCTGGCCGCTGCAACAGACTCCTGTGGAAGCAGCCGGCGGGCACCCTTTTCTAGCCCCCCAAGATGGAGAGGCTGGTGGGGGTGGCTTAAAAGTCAGCCTCTGGTGGCCCAGCAAGTGCCTTCACTCCAGTCATCTTATGTTCAGGCTGCTTATGTTTTCTCCTCCATAACGTAGATTATTTTAATGAGACAATTGAAGGGTAAAAATCAAGGAAAGAAGACGAGGAACAGCTGGAGGGTCTTATAGCAGCACCCTTCCCAGCATGTGGGTGGGTATGCATGGATGCGCACATGCACACTCATGCATGCACACAGATGGATATCTTCTTCATCCACTTCTGTCAGTGAAAGAACTTGAAAGCTGGCAATCATAGAAAAGAAAGGCCTGAGAATTCACAGGAAACATCCACATGCCCTCCCAGGTGGTGTGACCAGGCCGTCTGGGTGTGGGAAGAAGCAGATGTCCCATCTGGATGCAAATCCAGTGTCTTGCCACCTCTTAGCCAGCCTGGCCTGACTCCGCAGGGCTGTTTATGAACACCTCCCAGGTCAGGGTGAACCAAGGCTTTTTGCTGGCTGAGGAGGGCAGCCAGTCCCCTGTTAGCTATTTAGTCTGAGTCTCTTCCACTGCGTGCCCAAACATTTGTCAACTAAATAGACTAGACTAGCCTCATCTTCTTTTTCCACCCCTGGTGACATTGTTTCTCTGGGTTGTTGCCTCTTTATTACAGGTGTATCACAGTGTGTGATGTAATGGCACTCACAGATTTTATTTCAGTCTGTCGCCTTGTGTAAGTCTTAGTGCCTTAGCACAACGTGCTAGTTAGAGCCACTGCTATCTGACGGGGACGCAGCACCCTTTGCAAACTTCAAGCAAAGCAAAGCAAACTTGAAAGGTCAGTAGCTCACAGCTGCAGGCCTCCCTATACTCTGTTGCTTTAGAATCCATCAGCCCCAAAAGAGGCTGTAATGTCCCCAGATTCATAAATTATATTTTTAAAAATGCCATTTCAGAGAAAGGATGTGTAAAACTGGCCAGCACCTTTAAATTTAGATGAGTGCAAATCTGTCCAGAATTTGGCATGAATAATCCTCTCCAAGGGAGGGCCAATCTCTGTAAATGCCACATGTCTTCATGCAAAACAAAGGTGGGTCTCCTGGAAGGCACCCCCTTTCATTGCGCTGCTTTCAAATGGTTTTGACGCTGCTGTTCCCCAACCTTGTTGGACATGAAAATGGATTCTCTGAAAACGCTTTTCCTGCCTTTTAATGGTAAGGGGGAATTAAATACACAAATAAACAAAGTAATCAAAAAAATCAGTCATTCTGCAGGGAAGGCTTTGTCGCTGAGCAGGATTGTTGTAAAGGTTTTTAAACCCATGTGGCTGCCTTTAGAAAAAGAAATAGTACTTAATTGTTTTCAAAGCTGTTCTGGTTCTTTGCCTGTATTTGTTGGTTCGTTTTTATCACTAGCCCCTTTGGGTCCCCCCTGCAGGAGGAGAAGGCCACATGCAGCAAAGGAATAAGCCCGCCCTAACCCGCAGCTGCTGTGGGAAATGCAGGTGTTTCCTTGGGGACATCCACTCAAATTGAGGGCTGGGAGAGTAAGAACAGACAAAAGAAAATATTTTTTCACCCAGAGCATTGTTAGTCTGTGGAACTCCCTGCCACAGGATGTGGTGATGGCATCTGGCCTGGATGCCTTCCTGAAGGAAAAGTTCATCACAAGTTATAAACCATGATGGAGATGTGTCATCTCCAGGCTTAAAACCAGGGTACTTCAGAGGCCAGATGCAGGGGAGTGGTAGCAGGAGACAGATATCTAGTCTCCTGCGCTCCCAGAGGCATTTGGTGGGGCCACTGTGAGATACAGGAAGATGGACTAGATGGATCCAGCAGGGATCTTCTTATGTTCTTATGTTCTTTGGTGCTTCCTTTTCCTAGCAGTTCCTTTCCCTGGGCCAAAAATCAGGAAGGGAGGTGGGCCAGCAGAAGGCATTTAGCACTTGTTTTCCTTATGGAATGGGTTGGCTATAGATGGAGGTGAGCTTAAAGAAGGTGAAAAAGAAATGATCGTGACTGGATCCTGATCACATTTTGTTTATTATCTTTATGCATTTATTATTTTCATTGTATATACCCTTCGTCTCTCCAAAAAGACACAGAACAAAAGAAAAACAGTACCTTTCAGCAGCCCAATTGCTCACAAATATCTAAGAGAACCTTCAATGTAAAATTGTCCCACCCACCCCAATCGGGGGGGGGGGGGGAGCAGATGGTCAAGGACAGCCTTGCATTCCCTTTGGCCATTCCTACTTTTTGGTTCTGTTCTGTGATCCCTTTTCAGGCCCACAAAAGCTCACAGGGACAAACAGTGCCTGTGAGCTTTAGCCGACTTCAGACAAAACTAATATCTTGATTTTGTAGCCACATGACATGTTAATTAGATTTCATTGGGTGGAAGTAATTGTTTTTTGTTTTGTTTTTAAAGAAATGCTCCAAGGAGTTTTGTGTTTTCTATGAGCCAACAATGAAATGAAATTAAAATAATTTTAACTAAACTTCTAGGAAGTAAATTTGCAGTCTGAACGTGTTCGGCTGACATCCTATAAGCTTTTACCCGCATTGCTTATGCAGAGCAGCCAGTCCTTAAAATAAAGATCAAAGCATGGCTTACTTGAGTTTTGACAAATAGGGCAGGTGGGGGAAGACAAAGGGAGCCAGAAAGGGACCAGCTGATCAAAGGAGTTTGGATTTTTAGAAATGTAAGCAGAAGAAGTGCAACCAGGAGGAGGAGGAGAAGGGGTGGAGGAGGAGAGGAGGCAGCAGCAGCAGCACCAGCAGCAGCAGGAGTTGTGAGGAGTCTCAAGGGCAGCGGTGGCACCACCGAGAGATGGGCCATGGGCATTGGTGGAGGGGGAAACCTACCTGAGGGGGGGGGACTCTCGAGGGAGAGGCCAGCCTGGCAGCTTCCTCTGGTTTTCATAAAAAAAAAAACCTCTAACGGGTTGCAGCAGGAGGGGGAAGGGAGGGAGGTATAATGATGCAGGGAGACCTGCAGGGCTTTTGACCCGTGCCACCAACATCTGCCTCTGGAAAGGGTGCCAAGCTGTCTGTGAGTGTTTGCTGCTTGAGGATGGGGTGAACCTGCCTACCTGGACCTGCTCCTCTCCAGCCAAAAAGGGGCACAGGGCAAAGTTCAGCACAGAACCCCTCCCTCCCCCCCCCCACACACACAGCCATTATCAATAGCGCCTGTTCCATCCCAAGACCTTCTCCCCAAACAAGCCAGCCTGACTGGACGAAAGCTGACCGGCAGGGCAGCCGAGCCCCCCCCCCCCCCGGACCTCAAAACTGGGTCTAAGGCTCTGGGGATGGGGTAGGAAAATTCAGGTGATCCCAGGAGGGAGAAGGGTTTGGGACCCTAAAACTGTGTGCAGCTGGGAGGAAAACATAGGTGCAAAATTTGTGCACGCCAGTGTCTCTGTGGTGGAAAAGGCACCTAAAAATGAGTTATTCATTTCAAAATTCAATCAAGCAGCAGCCACTTTTGAAAACAATACACAACCATGGGTGCACATTAGACCTTTTTAGGGAGAGAGTGTGCGTGTGGGTGCAGTTTTCAATGAGCAACATCTCAAATTTCCTGCTAACAGAAGAAGAAAAGTCTCAATCGGGAGGGAGAAAACATCACAAGGGAACTGAGAAGTGAGCTTTGTCGAGTCAATCATCCCTACTGCTTCCTGGGTCCTGTCCCACGACCTCCCCTCTATGGCCCCCCACCTCCACCAGATCCCTTTGCTGGGGAGCCCTCCCCTTCCAGGGATTTGCCTCGACTTCCCTGGGCAGATGTCCTGGTGCAGGCTAATTGCGAGAGGTCCTCACCCACCTGGCCCAGCCCCCTGGAGCCGGACAGTGCAGCCTCCCAAGGGGCTGTCTTACTTAGCTTGGCCCCAGACACTGCTCAGAAAGGACAAGGACAAACTCCCTCCTTTGTGTAAGAAGGCCTTTGTGGTTGGTCTGGTGACTGTGGACAAGAAGAAGGGGTTGCATTGTCCCTGCAGAGGGAACACTAGCCCAGGTGTCGGGTGAAGGCACGCGGATCTTTGGTCAGAAGTGTGATCCAGGCAGGGAATGACTGGGTTGTCTTTGTTGGCGATGAAACCACCCTTCCAGCCTTTCGTTGCAAGCTTTCAGCCCAGGTTCCTGGGAAGAGGCCTCTCCTGATGTGGTCTGGCATGCCCGGCTGCCCACAAGGCTGGGTGATGTTCTAAAGGCAGATGAACACTTGCTTGCCCAAGTCATGGCACTTTGGCCCATCAGGACATGCAGTAGCGAAGGAGGCTTTGGTAGGGAGTCCCCATGTCTGCTACCACCGAAACGTTGTGTGCTTTTTAGCAGCTATGAACAGCCACATGGCAATGAGATGCCGGGTGACCTACCTCTCCTTCCCTGTGTCATTCACTCATCCAGCCCTTAAAGCAGAAAGCAGTGGGCATTCCCTTGGTTCAAGGTCCTTTGGCTGACTACAAAAGGCACCTGGTGGGCTCCTTCCCCTCCATGAACATGGAGGTGGAGGGCAGGGGCAGCCTGGAGGGCAGTGGGGAGGAAGCGGCAGAGAAATCACCCCCACTAGTCTCCTCCCCAAAACAGCCCCCACCCCCCACCTGCAGCGGCTGAGGCAGCCCGTGGGCCTTTTTGCTGAGCTCACTCCTCAGAGGCCTTTGCTGCCGCATGATAACTCTCTCGTGGAAAGACCCTCCTTGTCTTAGGTTGGAGGCCAATGTCACTTGGCGGAAGTACAGCTGCAGCTGTGAAGGCTTACCACTAGGGCCGGCTGTGCAGCCCAGACACACACGGGCACACACCCCTTGGCAGCATTTGTGGCTGATCTTCCAGCTCCAGCAGACATAACACTTGCTGACAGAGACAGGAAATTTCACTCTGTGAATCCCTAAATGGGGAGGCAGCTGTAATCCCATCCCAGAGAAAACGGAGAGTGACGCCCACGATGATGATGATGCGTTAGAAGCAGATGTGGCCGCCCCTCCTACTTATAAAGCCAATGGCCCGGCTGGCAACCCTTCCAAGGAAACCCGGCACACCTAATTTCACTCAGCCCACAGATGGGGACCGTTGTCCCAAATGCATTCAAAATACTCCTGGAGTTCCTGGCTACCCCTTCCCTCTCTGAGGTGGAAGAAGTTCCACCCTAACCTTCAGGCAAGGAGTGGCACAGGCAAAGAGCAGGCATGCTGGCATGGCAGGTGACAGCAAAGGGGCCAAGAACGTGGCATCCTCCTTCCTGAGCAGTTTGCTCACTCCCGGGGTTCGTGGCATTGCCTCTTGGAAACCACCTCAACAGAGCGGCTTTCTCTTCGCAGTTTTTCCTTCTAGGCTTGGCCCCTAGTGGGAATAAGTGCCTTGGTTCCACAAGGGAAGCCACGGAGGAAGAGGCGTCCCCAAACCTCCCCCTTCCAGGCTGTCTTTCAAAATCTCCTCCAGCTCTCATGTCCTATGAACACACTGACCAAAGGAGTCAGCTGCCTCCACCTGCAGACCCCCAGGACCTACCCTCCAAAACAGCCTCACCGCCCTGTATTAGACAGGTAGCACCTCCGGCTGATTTCTTGTCCTAAGGTCAGGGTGTTTAGATCAATCAATGCTTCAAAAGTTCGCCCAGGACCTCTCTCATCAGGCTAGTTTTCCCTCAGAGATGTGGCTACCTGAGTGGGGTGTTTAGTGGATTGTTAGGCCTTCTCCTGCTTTGAACGCATTTCTACTACAGCTTTTGTCTGATCCTTTTAGTATTAGTAATTGTTTTTAACTCTAAATGCTGTCTTTTAATCATGCAAGCCACCTTAGGTCCTTTTTAAGGACGAAGGCAGGGTAAAAATATTTCAGATAAGTAAATAAATTGTAGGTGTTTTCTGTATCAGAGTCCACCTTTGTATGGCCTCTTCCCACAACTACACCGTTGGGGTAGAGGGATATAAACCTGTGGACTCAATCGGGTTCTCCCTTGCAGGCGCCGCAAAAAGCAACAGGGATTTGGGCGTGGTTTTGCGTGGATGTGGCTGCTGGAGCAGGCAAACAGGGCTGCCTCTGTGTGGAAATGGCGGCAGGCAGATGCAGAGGTGTTCCTTCCCGTGTGGGGGAGGGAGAGGGGATGCCTGTCCCATTCCCCCCCCCCCTTACACTTGCCTGATTGCAGCCATGGCCTGAGTGTCTCATGGTACTTCTGGTTGCCGTGGAAACAGGCAGGGATGTTGGATTCCTCCTGACCTCTCCTCCTGCAGCTGTGCTGTGCCTCTGTGCGTTGGGAAGGAAGAGGAGGAGGAGGAAGGAGAGAGGGGGGGGTCTTCCCAGCCTTCAGGGAGATTCCAGGGGGGTTCTCCAAGCTCCGTCCAGTCAGGCAGACTCCCCTGCTGCCCTGCTCCCGTTGGCTTGGGGACAGGGGGCAAGGAAGTAAGGAGTGGAGTGGAGTGCCTGGAACTCCATCACTCACTGCAAGGGGTCCTCTGACTTGCTGGAGATGATGTTGCTGTGAGGTGGAGTTGCAGCTGGCAGCGGGGCTTTCCCAAAGGATGCTGAGCCAAGGGGTCCTTGCTCTCCTGCAGTGAGTGGCCACTGGAGGTCCTGTCCTGGCCCCAGGAGGACTCTCCCACCCTGTTATAAATGGCCTGGGTGGGAGTGGGGAGGAGATGCTAATCAAATATGTAGATGGCACCAAACCGGGAGGGGGGGGAGCTAGTACCCTGAATGACAGAATCAGGATTCAAGATGACCTAAATAGATGGGGAACTGGGCCAGACCTCCCAAAAAGAGTTTCAAAAGAAAAAAAATGGAAAGTTCTGCATTTAGGCAGGAGAAAGGAGATGCACAAACATGATATGGATGACAAGGGTATTATTTATTCATTATATTATAGTATTTGTCTTATTTATAGGCTACCTTTCTTCAGATATGCGGACACAACAGTACATGAGAAAAGGATCTGGGAGTTTTAGGAGACCCCAAGCGAAGTGTGAGCCAATAGTACCCTGGCAGAAGCAAACAGGCAAGCAAGGAAAGGGAATCCGTCAGCAGAAGTCTGATGTCCAGGTCAAGGGAAGCAAAAGCCAAAATCAATTTTGCCTTGGCCAGAGTTTACCTGGAAATGGGAATTCTGTGGCAGGTTTTGGGTGCTACCATTTAAGAAGGATTTCAGCGTGCCGGAGATGGTCCAGAGGAAGGGGGCTAGGATAGTCAAAGGTCTGAAAGCTGAATGAGGTAGAGGTGTTTGTCTCAATGAAGAGGAGAGTGAGGGACTGTGAGATAGCCATCTTTGTTGGAACTTGGAGGCCTCCCATGTAGAAAGTGAAGCGAGTGGGTTCTCTGGAACCCCAGAGGGTCAGACTCAAAGTAACTTGTTTACTTGGCAAGGAAGAAGTTTTTGACTGTTCATGCAAAAACCCTTCTTGGTCCGAAGAGCCCTTGGGCAGTGGGATGGGTGGGCGGCCTCAGAGAGGGCCGCAGGTGGACTCTCCATCATTGGAGGTTTTCAAACGAAGGGTGGGTGGTCATCTCTTAAGGAAGCTTCAGCTGTAAGTTTCCTGCTTTGGGTGGGAATCAGAGCCATGGACCATTGGGGTCCTTTCCGGTGCCTATTGCTCTAGGGTCCTATGTTCGCCTGGGGAAATCAACTTTTTCCAGGCACAGTGACATCAGCCCAGTGGGACTGGATAGAATGCAGGCTCCCTGTCAGGCAGGACCACTAGAAATCAAAGGAAGTACCAGCTTTTCTCCCTTGGCAGAAGAGCCACCTGTTCTGTCATTGGCAAGACAGTCATTCAAGCATTCAGGCATTCAGCCATCAAACGGCTTCTCAGCCACTTCCTCTCCAGGCCAAGCATGTTCAGCTCCTCCTGATTTTCTTGCAGGACTTGGTCTCCAGCCCCCTGCCCCGGTCTTGGCCATCTGGCCTGTGGGATGATGGCAGAACCCCCAGGATGTCCATGCTCTCCTTTAGCATCAGTGCCCCGAACTGGACATGGGGCTCTACTCAAGGTCTGGCCAGAGCGGACTAGGGCGTGATACGGCTGCCTCAAATTCCCTTGGCCTTATTTAACTGCCAAACCACACGTCTGACTCTCCTTAAGCTTCCTCTCTACTAAAACCCTGAGATCCTCTTCACACATAAGCCAGGGGTCAGGCTAGGTGACCAGAGGTGAAGCCAGGTGACATCCGGCCTGTGTTTATACCTCTAATGCTTCACACATGTAATCCAAGCATCAAGGCAGCTGACAGGTATATCAGAACAAAGGTGAAGCCAGGTGAAGCCCTTCCTGGGTTGGCGTCTCTCTGTCTTCATTTATGTCTTCATTTCTCAGTGCAGAAGCTTGTGCTTTCATGGCTGAAGCTCATCTTCTCCTTTTGGCTGAGTCCCTCCACCCTGCCTGGGTCTGTTTCTCTCCACTTCCCATCTGCCCACCCACCCCATGGGTGGCTGTCAGCCCATGTTTTTTCCTTATTGGGCTGATGTGAGCCTTGGCAGCTTGTTCCAGCACCACGCAGGGTGGGGTGTTTGCTTGTTACCTGGATAGATCCTGTCCAGTCTAATAACCTTGTCCGCTTCAGCCACAGTAGCCTCCAAAATGCAGCTTCACACACACGACATGTGGAGCAAATGTCCAGATCCTTTTCCAAGGGTGCTCTCTTTGTCCTCTGCTAGCCAGGAGAAGCTGTTCTAGAATGATATTGGGGGTGTTGTGGGCCACCAGATTACTTCCAATGTACCCTATGAATTTGCTTCCTCTAGAAAGTCCTGTTGTCCACAGACCTGGCCAGCTCTGGCCAAGCCAATGATTTATGGTCAGATGAATAAAGAAAAAATGCTGAAATGCTTCAATGACATAGTTTCAGATTTCTATCAGCACAAGTCAGGCAACACAATTCAAGGTTAAGATTAACATGCAATGTACAGCCATAAATATTGTCATCCAGTAATAATATCATAGTCACAATCTTCCTTTAATGTAAAAGGAATCCAATAGAAACATGCCTCAGGGAAGTGGATGTTGAATGTAAGTTTATATTTACGTATTTGATACTACATATCCAAGATAAATTGTTTGTGCTTTTTGCCTTCATTGCTAGACTCGATACCTTTTTGTATCTTTCTTTCCATTCCTCCTGAAGTACCCCAGCCAAAACATGCCTACTTCCTCTTGAGGGGTGTACTTGTCAGTAAGAACGTGAGAGCCGCTTGGGTGCCATGGACAGAACGACAGACTGAAGAGTTAGGAGGCCGGGTGTGATTTTCTGCTCAGCTAGGGATGCTCCTTGGGAGAGGGCGGTGATATTTCATCCCCCTCGAAAACCCTATTAGGGTTACCAGCCCCAGCTGGATGTGATCTGGCAGCACAGAACAACCACCACTCAGTAAAGGACCAGCCTTTAAGAAGGAAGGAAGGAAGGAAGGAAGGAAGGAAGGAAGGAAGGAAGGAAGGAAGGAAGGAAGGAAAATCCTGATGTCCCTTTGGTTTAGGTTTACACATTAGCATCTGATTCCATCCCCAATCTTGTTCATCTTGCTGCTATTCCACAAGAAAGGGGAATGTGGGACCACAGAGGAAGGGCAGGGTGACCTTCAGTGTCCTCTGGACGGGTGACTGGCACCTAAGGGAACTTGAGAGAGACTGAAGAACCAGGGCCATGTTGTCGCAGTCCCAAGGGCAACTGACCAAGTTTCCTTGATCTCTTTCTTGGCAGATCAAGGGGGCCTGAGCTGGCCAGTGGCTGGTCTCTAATGGCCCTAGTTGGGTGGATGGGGGTGGCAGGAAGAGGGGCAGGAGGAAGGGCATTTGGTTCCTCCCCAACCCTGGTCCTTGGCTGGCCCTCTTTGTACATGGTTTGGAGGGTCTCCTCCATCCTCTGGTGGAACAGAGGAGAGTATGACTTGGCGAGGGGCCAAGGCTGACCTGCCGGACCCTTCATGCACCATGAGGGGCCTGTGCCTCCCTTCCTCCTCCCTTCCTTCCTCTCCTTCCCAGTCTTCAGGCAGGAACTCGCATGTGCTGCACGTTTCCTTGGATTCAGATGCAGATGTGATGTTCTCGGTCACAGAGGATGAGAATACACATCCTCAAGAGGGCTGGGTGGGTGAGGTGGGCACATTGTATTGCATGAGAGGGCACTGAGATGGGGAAAGGGTAAGTGAAGGCCCCCTTACATTCATGACCTCATGGATATGCCCATTAACAAACCATCACTAGGCAGTCACCTATGTTTTGCATTGATAAGTTGATTAGCACATGAAGTCTTAGAAAAACCACGCAAGAAGGACTTGGATCTCTTGATTGATTTTGGGGCAACTGTTCAAGGGCCTTGTTGCAGAGTGGCCGCTCTGTGGTTAGAGACCAAAATGTTTGCCCTGATGTTGTGTTGTGTTCCATTTTAAGCGGCCATGGGTCCAATGCCATGCTTGTGTCATGTCTTGTGGGTGGGGTCACTGAGATGCTTCTTTTCCATCTCTATATTTATGTTTGCAGCTGATCTCCTGTGTGTGTTTAAGATGCATTTGTGGGTAACCAAAGCAGGTAACCAAGGAGTGACAAACAGTCAGAAAGGAAAGGCACCACTGAGGCCTGGCAGACTTTCTCATCCACTTTTTGTAAGATCCACGAGGAGCACTCAGGCCAGCCCGCCTTGCCCTCCTCACTCCCCTTCACCCTCCAGCCTTCCCTTTTATCCCTTTAGGGAACAGACCTTTCTGGGCCATGTGCAGTTGGGTCTAGGGGCAAAAAGCATGCCCCCTCCCCTCCCCCCCTCTCCCCATCAGAAATGAAGGGTGAGAGTTAGAGGTACGTTGTTTGCCACTTGTGTTTATTTCTGGTTTCTGGTTTCATTTTTTATTTTTTCAATTGCCTTCTGTGTCTCACCAGCCTCTGTCAAAGTTACACAAGGCACTGCGGAGCTGGGTTTGCCCCACCCACCCACCACCACCCCTGGTTCTTCCTTCCAAAGTTGGCTCATTCTCTCTGTTTCTCCTGGCTTCTCATTCCCTCCTTCCCTCCTGGCAGGCTGTCTACAAGGCTTGGCTGTGCTCAGAGTATTTCAACGTGACCCAACTGCAGTGCCAACACCGGGTTCCATGCAAGCAATACTGCCTGGAGGTGCAGACGAGGTGTCCCTTTGTGCTGCCGGACAATGATGAGTTGATCTATGGAGGGCTGCCAGGCTTCATCTGCACCGGTAAGCAGGGGAGAAGTGCAGGGTTTGCTGTGCCCGGTGGAAGACAGAGAGCTTTGCTGGGCTCCAGGGGTGCTTCTAATGACGAGTGCCTCATGGACCAAGCAAGTGGCCACTGGTGGTGGAGACCCTTCTGTCAACCTGAAAGCCGGTCCCCAACCTCCTGTCCTCTTGGGGTTCTGAGGGCAGAGAGAGAAGAGCTTTGGGTTGGGGCACGGGAGGAGGATGGATTTTTTTGGGGGGGGGAGCTGAAAGGATGCCAGTGGTGGCTTCTTTCAGGAGAGGCGTTCTCTGTCCTCCAAGGGAGGGAGCTCAGCAACTGAGGGCTAAGCTCAAGGCAAGGCGGGCAGAGGGGGGGGGGGGAAGAAAGGTGGTGGTCGTACCCCAGGTGGGAAATCAACCGGCAAGGAGCCCAAATGAGAAAGGGCTTTGTTTTCAACGGGGTTCAGTGGCAGGGTGGATGGGGAGGAGAGAGGCCAAGCTGAGCCAGGCAAGCAAGGGACAAGAGTACCCTTCCGAGGAGGAAGCACCTGTGGGCCGGGCACCCACTCCTGCACCCAGCCCCCAGCCTTCAGCTCTTCTCCTGCCACAGGGTTGCTGGAGGAGCAGCTGCCTGACCAGGAAGCCAAATGCTGCCAGGTCCACTGGGACTCCTGCGATCGCCAGACCGAAAGGAGCGGCCACAACGCCTCCAGCAGTTCCACGGAGTCAGAGTCATTCCACCCCCAGCACCATGACTCCCACCACCACCACGACTCCCACCACCACCACCACCACCAGCAGCAGCAGCAGCAGCAGCAGCAACAGCAGCGGCACTACAACCTCTACTACCACCACCCCCACCACCAGTACCATCACCCTCACCCTTCTCTGCTGCCGGTCTCTGCAGGGTCCCGCCTCAGCAGCAGCAAGATCAGACTATGCGTCCTGGTCCTCATGCTTCTTCACACCATGGTGTCCTTCACCAGCGTCCACAGTGGGGGGGTGGCGGCCGGAGGGGGCCTGAGCATGGAGGCCTTGCCCGCCATGGATGAGAGCCTCCCCAGAGACGAGTGACTCGGCCCCCCGGCAGGGGGAAAGTAAACCATCCAGGAGGAGGCCTGCTCTTTTCCCGCCAAGGGAGGTGGGCACGTGCGGCCTTATGCCTCCGGGGGGGAGAGGGGCAGGGGGGGCGGTCAGGCACACCTACCCACCCACCCCAGTCAGGAGCCCCCACCTCCCCGGTCAGCTCCGCACAGGGGCTTCGCTCTGACAAAGCGTCTCTGGCACGCACGGGGCTGCAGGGACTCAGCCTCCGGAAGGGTTCGGCCAGCAGCAGGCCGTGACTGTGCGTGCGTGCGTGTACCGTGGGCTTTCAGCCTTGCAGAGGCAGGAGATGGAAGCAGCAGTGGCAGCTGGAGGTGGCCTTGCCTTCAGGAATGGCAGGCCCGCCCAGAGGACGGCGGTCAGTTTTGAAAGGTGTAAGTCAGGACTCTCTGGGGAAGACATGCTCTCTGGGCCAGCCAAGCAGGGTCCAGCTTGCCCTCGGGGGAACAAAAAAGGCTGAGGAGGGGTCCTTTGCCTGGGCAGTCCCTCATCTGGCCACAATGGTGCCACGTCCACACACGTGGAAGTTTCAGGGCCTGTGCCGTATACCTCCCTTCTGCCCAAGGATAGGTTGTGAGACAACCTCCCAAGGCTCACCCTGGTGGATCACGCTGGGGTCCATGGTGGCTGCAGGGTCCAATGATGGCAGTCCAGAGCCTCCTGCGACCAGAGGACCTAAATTCCTGAAGGGATGATGCCTGCCTTGTCCTTCTGAAGCCCATCTGTCCTGCAAAGAAGAGTGAGTTCCAGTGGGCTGGGCTCGCTCACCTGCACGGGGTCCCGGTCCGCTCCCTGGGTTTCTTTGGCCCCTGAGGGAAACCTCCTTCTGACCCAAGTAGCTGTTTCAAGGGGGTGTAGGGTCGATTTGTTTTTTAAATCAGAATTAAAACCCCTTCCACTGATCTGCCAGCACTCCTGCTGCGTCTCTGCTCCCCCCTGCCCCCGGCCCAGTATTCCAGGTTCAGCAGCACCCGGCTGCATTAAAAAAAAAACGCACAGAAACTGCATGGAAGTATTTAATGCGGTATCCAGTCTGGCCCTCAGTGCATCACTCATGGGGGTAGGTGGGGTGGGGGGTGGGGGGAAATCACACCAGGAGGTTCCCTTGATTATCTTGACAAGCCTTCCCAAATGTTCTCTGGACATTTGGTTTCTTTTTCCCGGGTGGGCTGTGTGCGAATGTGTTTGTGTGAGCGTATGCCTGTTTCTAGCTGCATCATCCTAATTTCCTCACTAGCCCCCTGAGGTGCTTTAAGCCCCCTCCCCACATTCCCTGTGAGTCCCCCCCAAGGAGGATGAGGAGGTGGGGAGGGAGGCCCTGGGCGGAGCCCCTGCTCTTGGCAGAGGCAGGAGAGAGCCTCCTTGGTCCTTCAGTCCTATGCGAGATGCCCAGGCAGAGAGTGGGGTTCTTCCTTCTCCTCCCCCCCCCCCCCGCCCCCGCCCCCCCCAGCCCCTGTTCTGTGGGGAAACCAGGGCTGAGCCTGTCACCGAGCCACGGCCCATCCTTTACAATGCCAGGAGGCAAGGGGGAGCATTTCAGGAGCAGACAGTGGGCCCCACGAGCCCCCCACCCATCCTCACCCATCCTCCAAAAGAAGACAGGGGAGAAGCCTCAGGCTTGGTCCTTCTCGTCCATGTGCATCCCAGATGCAGCCAAGGGCTAATAGGTTGGACCAAGCCTCCCTGGGGAAGATGGTGGGGAGCCTGAAAGAGGCCCAAGAGGGCCCCCGACTCACACGCACGCACGCATGGAAAGGCCAAGGGAGTGGCCCTCCTCAAACCCAAGCCTAGGCACCATCCTCCCCCCGCCCAGGCACCACAAGGGGCTGCCCCAGGGCGTGTGCCCCTCTGTGAACCGGAAGGGCAGTGTGGCCTCCCCCACCCCCACCCCCACCCCCTGTGGCCCTTTTCTCCAAGGGATGTACCTTTGGCAACTCAGCCTGCCAGTGGTGGGGGGTGGGGGGGTCTCCGCCAGTGACCGCGTACTCCATGGAAGGAAGAGCCCAGCAGTGCCCCTCCTGGGGAGCAGCAGCGGCCTTGGCCACCTTGCTTGGATGTGGCTCCTGGCTCTGAGAGAATAGTGGTGCCTGGGGTGACACCCAGTAAAACTTGGCTCCGGGTTCCTTAGTTAGGGTATGGGATCATGCAGCTGGCCTCCTGGGCCCGCAAATACCGAAGGGCAGGAAGGCGTGGTCTTCCTCACCTGGTGGTGAACAGCCTGATCCTAGTGCACTCTGCTTCCTCTGTCACACACACATGCAGCCCCCTCCCCCTCCTGCAGGGGGGGGCCTGAGAGTAGCCCCCATTCAGCTGCCCGAGGACAGCCATGGCTCGTGACCCCAGAGAGCTTGCCAGGCCCCTAAATCTTTGGAAGGTCTGTGAGGAGAGCCCTCAGACACCTTGGGGAGATGTTCACAAGGCCTCCAGCATCCCCAAAACCTTGGGTGCAAAAGGGCAGGAGGGCTGGCTTGTGTCAACATCCTAGCACCCGCCAGACACTATGCAACTCGACAAACAAAATGTCCCCCAAGCACCGTCTCCCCCACCCTACACCCCAACCCCCATTTCTCCATCTCTGTGTCTCTCCTCCCCTCCCTCTGTTGTTTCATGGAACAACATTGCTGCTCCTGAGGAGGGGGAGGTGGGGGGATGGTTAGACTGCTCCAGCCCAGTGTGGTGAGAGTGTCGGTGGGTGGGACTGTCTTCCCAGGGCCCCCCCGGGGGGGAAGGGCCACTACTCCACCCTGTGCCAAGAGGTGCCCAGGTGTGGGGGGGGGAGTTTCCCCTTTGGGCCACTCCTGCTGTTGCTGGGCCAGAAGCAGGTGTGTTTGTTGTGCACGGTTTCAGGCCAGTTGTGCCTTCTCTGTGAGGATCCTAGTAGTGTCACGGCATAGGCAGGGACCGCGAAGGCCACCGAGCCTCATCCCCTGCTCAAGGCAGGGGTCCAGACCGATGCCGATCAGTCAGAGGGTGGTCCAGATTTCTTTTGAAAGCCTCCACGCTGCAGTGGCTCAAGAGATCTTGTTTTGTGGCAGACACCCTATTTTGCTTTTGAGCCAAAGAGAACTCAGTCAGGCACAACAGAAGGGTCCGATCCTGACGTGGACAGATGTGAAGCCCTCTGAGATTCATTCCCTCCCACACACACACAGAACCAGGGGCCCTAAAGGCCTTCCTTCTTTCCTAAAGCTAAGCATAAAGGGCTGGGAGATCAGCCTTTGCTTTGGCCTGCAAACATGGTGCTGGAGAGGTGGGGTGGGGTCATGGGGTCTTGCCAAGATGGGAGCAGCCCAAGGAAGACCCCCCACCCGGAGTGAACCCACCCACCCCTGCAATCAGGGTTCAGCAAGTGAGGGAGCTTGTGGCTTTTTGAACTTGTTCAGAATGTTGAGGAGGGTGAAAGAGCAGCAGAGGTGGCTGCAGTTAGTGACTCAAAAAGCAGCGTTTTGTGTGGTTCAGTGCTCTGGATTACAGGAGGCAGTGTACACCTTGTGGGTGTCTATAGAAGCCATAATGTTTTGTGTTTTCCCAGATGCAATGTTGAGCCCATTGAATTATGGAAGCAAGGAATTTGAGGCTGGATAGTTAGTGGACCTGTTTTTCTCTCTCGTTCTATCTAGGCTCTGTCTTTCAAATACACATGAAAGAGGTCCTTCATTGTGAGCAACAGCAACAGAAGGGACCCCCCCCCGCCACAAACACACACGCACATGCACACATGCACACTGCAACGTGTTTCTCAAAAGTCCCCTTTAGAGGAGAATGAGCTGCCCATCCCTTGCCACAGCTGCCATGTTCTGCTGAGGAAAAAGGGTTCCTCCTGGTTCAGAGTGTGACCCTGCCCACTTTCTCCACAGCACTGGGAATGAAAGGGTCCCTTCTCTTCTTTCCTCCTTTTCCTGGCAGATGTGCCATCCCACACTCCCCTATTCAGGTGGCAATGGCCCAAGGCAGACAGCCAGCCAGATGTGTTCATTGTTTTTCTGCACTGAATAGATAGCTGGGATGAAGCCACGCCTGCAAGGCCTCCACTCCCCCTGGAAACAGACAGACAGACAGACAGCCACACAGAGAGAGGCCAGGGAGACTGGCAGTGCCTTCCTGCACCAGAGCTTCCCAAGGAAGCCAGGCAGGGCCCCGCTCGGTTGTCACTCTGGGCAGAGGAAAATCCGGCTCCCCAGGGGTGTCCTTGCAGTGGCCCCTTCTTGTGGTGGCCGCGGGGGGGGGGGCTTTCTTCACTGGTGTGTTTCCAACTGACCCCATTTGCTGACGGCTTCCGTCTAGAATTGGCTCCATGTTCCAGACAGCTTGGCTGTTGGACGCTGTCCTGGGTCCCCTTCCTAAGCGATCAGCAGCTGAGCTGAGCAGAAGGCTGGCCCTGGGGCTCTCTTCTCAAAAGGGAGCCACATGTGACTCGATAAAGACCAAGTTGGCCAGTGCCCCCCACCCCATATGCCCCCCTCCCGTACAGGCCAAAGGGGATTTGTCATGGGAAGGGGGTGAGGGGGGGTCTGGGCTCTTGACCCACTTCATCCAAGTGCTGAAAGGGGGTTGCCGCCCTCTGGGCCCCACTACACCCTCCTGCCTTGTTGGCTTGCCCAGAGGGGGGGATCCCATCCTCCAAATCGTGCCCCCCCCAACACACGCCTTGCCGACTGGATGCTCCCAGCACTCCCCCTCCCTCCCCGCCCTGTCCTGAAGGCAAGCGTGTCGTTCCAGGGTGGTTTGGGCGCTGGGAAGGACCTTCCAGAGCTACGGGGGGGGGGGTGTCACTCACTCCCCTGGGAAGAAGGACCAGTTTTCCAAAGGGGCCGGTTTTCCAAAGACCTCACTCTGCATGGTGGTGCAAGTGTGTGTTTGTGTGAGAGTGAGTGATTGAGAGAAAGAGAGTGTGTGAGAGAGTGAGTGAGTGTGTAAGGGGTCTCTGAGGGTGGGGTGGGAGTCTAGCCTTATCAAGGTAGCAGGAAGACAGAGGAAGTCTTGACCTGGCCTAAAGTGCACCACCTCCAAATGAAAATCAACTCTCCCTCTCCATCATCCCCCCCCCTTCCATACACACCCTCCCATGCCCTGACTTAAGGAATACGGATCTGGGGGCGGGGGGGATCTTGTTCTCCAGATCCTCCCTGGAAAAAGAGGCTCCAGCAGCGGTGAGGAGCAGGGGCGGGGGGGGGGGGTCTCCCGTTGCAACTTTGGGAGAGGGGGGGGAGGAGGTCCTTTCGAGCGTTGTTTTCGGATGACTGGTCCAGATGGTGCCAGCCACGGACACCCTGTGAAGAGGCTTGTGGGGGAGGGGAGGAGGGTTCTGGCCCGGGGGAGCCGCGGAGGGCGGACGGGGTGCAGTGACTGCAGAAGAGCCCTTCTGGGGGGCGGGGGGGGGGGGGAGGCGCTGCGGAGCTCCGACCTCTTGCAGGTCCTTTTAAACCGTCGTCGGTGGTGCGACGGAAGCCCTCAAAGACCTATTGCTGAAGAAGTCAACCTTCGAGAACTTGTTTCCCTCCCTTTCCGGCTTCCTCGCCCCCTTTTTTTCTGTCTCCGTCCCGTCTGTTTCCTCTTTCTCTATCCCCCCCCCACCGCCCCCCACCTCCACGCTCCTCAAAGCGAAGCGCCCTGAGCTGCGGCGGGAGGGGTCAGTTTTCTTATGCCATTTTATACACTGTGCTTCATGTTTAGGACTTTTTTGCACTAGTTCCTATTACATTTATTTTCCAAAATGGTTTGAGGAAAAAAAAAAGGGGGGGGGAACCAACGACCAACGACAAAACCACGCTATAATTCAGTTGTATTAAACTATTATCCTACTCTGTGTTTTCAATCGTCTCTGTACCTGTAACGCTTTCAGTTCTGTTGTATTTTGGATCGGGGGTTTCTCTGCTCCTTGTTTAACCCAGTAAAGAAATAAAATGTTAAGAATTGAGGATAACCTCTCCTCCAGCGTTCATTTCACCCAAGGGATCAGGGAGCTGCTTCTCCACTCCTACCACCCCACTGCCCTCTCCCTAAGGGCCCCCCTCCTCTCCCCAGCTGTTGGGGGGGGGTCCGGAGTGGATCCAGCCAGACTGCGTCTTCCATCCCCCATGAAACAGCCATGGAAGAGCCAGGTGGAATCTGCTCTCTCTCTCTCTCTCTCTCTCTCTCTCTCTCTCTCTCTCTCTCTCTCTCTCTCTCTCTCTCTCTCTCTCTCTCTGTGTGTGTGTGTGTGTGTGTGTGGCCAGGTTCCCTGTCAGCACTAGTGATGGAGCTTGGCCCTCAGCATGTGGAGGTTTGTGTCAGAGGTTCGAGGGCATGAGGACATTTCCCATCGCCCAGTGAGTTTCCACAGCCAGACAGGATTTGAACCCAGGTCCCCTGAAGGCCACTCCAGTCTCCTCAGTTCATCAGGGAAGTGATTGGAGAAGTATTGGGTTGGGGAGCCTGATAGATTGAGCATGTCCCAGGCATGTACTAAGAAGGTGGGTGGAGTTTGTGGGAGCTGGGAGAGCCCTCCCTTTGGCACCTGTGTGTGTGTGGGGGGGCATGTGACCCAGAACTGAACCCAGCAGTCAACATCTAGGTGACACCACCCCCCACCAATGGCTTTCAAGTAAAGAAGAACCCCTCTCCTTCCTGGGTGGAAGGGAAGGCTGCTCCATCCTGGCTGCAAGGTGAGTTGCTCACCCTCTGTGTGTTTCAGCGCAGACCTGGGCAGAAGGGGTCCCGCTCCAGAGGGGCTGCATGAATGTCCAAACCCAGCAAATGCCAGGCACTGCCCACCTTGGGCCCCTCTCTGCTGTCTTCCCAGCCACTCCTGCCTGCCTGCCTGCCTGCACCCAGGCCTGTGGTGGATTCCTTTGACGAGTGCCAGCCTTGGCAGCTTTCTCTACCCCCCCCCCCCCCCGCCCAGCCTGGCAGCTCCTTCGCTGGGCTGGCAGCTGATTGCTATCATCTCCATTATGCCGCGGGACTTCCTCAGCCACATCGCTGCTGAAGTGAAAGCGTGCACGCACACTCACGCTTTCCGGTGATGCTGTTTGCTTTGATGCAGACCGCTTTGGGCAAGCAAGAGGTGCCAGGTTTCCATGTTGGGAAATGTGGGAGGACCCTTGAACGGCTATCTGTCCAGATGGTGCAAGGCCAGACCATCTCAGCATTGTAGCAAAATGGCCATGAGGTCAATGCCTGCCCCTTCGCACAAAGGGGTGGCTGCCTTTTAACACTGTCCTTCAGCCCCTCCAGAACCAGCTAAATTAACCTCATCTGGCAGGCACCTCTCATCTCAGATGCCCTGTCACAGCAAATGCAGCAGCAGGAACAACCACCTTGGTTGTGCTGCTCAGTGGCCACCAAGCGTAAGGTTCAGCCATGGACTTACAGTACACAAAATAGACACACTGGGACTCGGAGAAGGACAAAACAAAACAAAAAACAGCCCCCATATACTTTCAGGAAAGATCCGCAGGACATTACATTTTGCTTGAGGTTTATGTTTATGTTTTCCTCTCATGTGCCTGGAGGAACAGATTGGCACAATAGTAAAATCCTAATTAGCTAATTAATTGGATGATAGAAGGAGCTACACCCAGTCTGACTGGAGCCTTAATCTTTCAGGCTTAGCCTTTCGTGCAGCCTGTTAGACGAGTCAAGGAGGAGAAGCCGATCAAGACCAGGCAGGGCCCTCTGGAATTTCACAGGAAGCAGGAACATCAGGCTGATGGGGTGGCAGCGAGGGAGGGGGGCAGGTAAGGCATACGGCAGGAGCCCAGGAAGGGGGCCCTCCATGCCAGCCCCTGCCCGCCTCCCTCCCTTCACCTTTTTCTAAGAACCAGGAGGGAGAAGGGGGTGATGAGCCTCTGCCCCCAGTGCCAACGGATTAAGAGCCCCCACCTCTGTGTTTTGCTTTGTTTTTGAATGTGCTGTCAACTCCATTTTGAATTAAGGCAAGCTTACCACTGGGCCCTCTACCCATCTTCCTAGCCTTCCAGAGAAAGTCCTTCTGTGAACTTTCGGACCGTGGGGGAAGGGGGGCATCACATCTCTTTACCAGGGCAACGTCTTCCCTTCCAAGGATCGGCTTTGTACCACAGCGTGGCCCTTTGGCCACAGAGAGAGGACTTATCCTGATTTTGCCTGGCCCTTGGTCACATCACATATCCTCCACCAAGAAGCATCCCTGGCTATGATTCTCCTTGTAGTCCACTGGGTGGCACTGATGTTTTTCTCCACAGAGAGAGAGATTGAGAGGGAGGGAAGTGGAGAAGGTTTACCTCAGAGGTTTGTGAGCTTTAAAGTCACTCAAGTTGGGGCAGAATCAGAATCAGAATCAGAATCCTTTGATTGGCCAAGTGTGGTTGGACACACCCAGAATTTGTTTTGGTAAAAAATGCTCTCCATATGTAAGGAGGAAATATAAGAATCATATATTCAATAATAATGTATAATGTATATATATATATATATATATACACATTATACACGCGTGCGCACACACACACACACACACACACACACACACACACACACACATGAAAAATCTTTCATGCCAACAATGGTAAGATAAGGACACTGGCAGGCATGGGGTGTCTCTGAAAGACACTGCTGACACTGCTGGAACTGAAATGTGACCTCCTCCCACCCACCCCCATCTGTCTAGGAGGCAGGCAACCCTCTTGGAAACATGGCCTGCCTGGGCTGAGTGGGATCCTTGCCCCGTGGGGCAGTTTGAGGCACCCTGGGCTACGGTGGCCAGACCCCATCTCTGGTGAGAAAGGGGTTTGGGGCTCAGAAACAGCTCCCAGACAGATGCCTCTGGGCCACCTGTCCTACATGGAACATGTGTCAGTGCAAGTCACTGCAGAGGCAAGTTGAGACTGGCGTGCATGTCTGAGTGAGGACAGGGTGCAAACAGGAGGAGGCAGGTAGATTGGGACTCTGCGGGAGGGTCTCGTTACTCTAGATTGGGTTCCTCCTCCCTCCACAAGGCCAGGCGTCTGCTTGGAAGGTCAGGAGCCAACCCAGAAATGAAGCTTGCCACAAAGAAGCTGCCAACAGAGGTGCCCGTGAACTGACCCTGCTGTTAATTGTCCTGTAGGCAGAGAGTGAGCCAGGGGTGATGTGGATGCAGTAGCCCCTCTTTGATGCTCCTTTGAAATTCCTTTATTTTAGGATGTCCCTTTTGATATTCCTTCCGGAAGGAACCAAAGCACTTCATGGACTTCAAGATGCCTTTGCTAAAGGCCATTAATGTGCCTCTGTGCTTCACAGGCAGCGGCTGTTTTCCCAGGGTTCTTCACTGAGGGACACTATTCCTGGGCCTTGGCTCTACACAGGAAATGCATTAGCTATCTTTATAGGGTTCCTAAATCCTAATATACATAGTTATCTTACATAAAAGTATGATGAGGATGGATCTCCACATAATAGTAGGACACAGCCTATGTTGACACTGCAGTTGTTGGCCAAGAGTTGGGCAGAGCTGATCTCTCTAAAAGATGAGAATGGGCACAGGTACTGTGTTGGGTGCCAAACTGTGTTTTTAATTAGAGGCAGAATGTGTTTTCAGTCATTCTAATTTTCTGCATGAAACCTTTGCATCACAAATGCACACCTTGTCTAAAACTCTTTTTTTGGGCCTGCCCCCCCCCCTCGCCCTTGCCCCTCTCTTCAGACTCACTGGTTACGGAGGATGGGCCTCAGCCCCTGCTCCAATAAGGGCCGGCAGGGTGGACCAGTGATGCAATAATGCAAGCGGGGGGAGAGACACGGGGGGGCAGGCCAACATGAGGGACAGACAGGTGGGAAATGGGACATCCTGCGCGAGGAGGGGGCTCCTCTCCGTAGAGCACAGAGGAAGCCACAGGCGGCCATGCAAGAGGAGGAAGATTCTCCCACTTGTTGATGAAGAGCCAAGAACCGCAGCGGCGCTTCTGGTGTTTATGAGGCGAACGCCGCCCAAGCCCATCTCGGCCTGGCTCTTCAGGCGTCAAAGCCAATCGTGGGTGGGAAGGGAAGGGAAGAGGAGGAAATCGCCACCGTCTCAGACAAACAAGGGGGGCGGCGGAGCTTAAAGGAAAGCAAGCTGCCGAAAACCCAGCGGGCCCGGAGGGCGTCGCCGGTGCTCTTGTCCAACCACAAAGCCCATGAGCCCTGGGTGGCCCAAAGGATCCATCCTGTCGGCCCCATTCCGACGATCCCCGGCGCTCTCCCTCCCCACCCCTCTTGGCAGATTCCCCACCCACCCCCTCCTTTGCAGTGGGGTGGGTGGGTGGGGGGCTGGCCCTGCTTCCTGTGCCCGGTGGGCTGCCTGTCCCCAGCGCGGGGCG
This sequence comes from Phrynocephalus guinanensis, assembly GCA_037367245.1. Lineage (NCBI taxonomy): Eukaryota > Metazoa > Chordata > Lepidosauria > Squamata > Agamidae > Phrynocephalus > Phrynocephalus guinanensis. Next base: position 77,136 of record CM074748.1, on the reverse strand, counting down.
CTCCCCTCGGGCCGCCGAGGCGAGAGGAGAGCCGGCCAGCGAGTGCAGGGCGGCGCCCGGGCGCTCCCCCCCCTCCCTGCTCCGTCCCTCCGTCCGTCCGTCCCTCCTCCCGCCGGGGCCGGGGCGGGTCTGCCCCGGCGGCTCCTCCTCCTCCTCCTCCTCCTCCTCCTCCGCCCGGCGTCCCTCCCGCGAGCGGGGACTCTCCAAGCGGCGGCCGGAGGGGAGGCGGCGCGCGAGGCGGCGGCGCGCCCGGGAGAGCCAGCCAGGCAGCCCGGCCAGCGGGGAGGCGCGGCGCTGGCAGCCCGGCCCGGCCGAAGCACGGAGGAGGAGGAGGAGGCGCGCAGGGCGGAGGCGGCGCCGGCGACCGCGGGACGATGCAGAGGCGGGCGCCGCGCTAGCCCCGCCATGGGCTCGGGGCGGCCGCCGCCGCCGCCGCCGCCGCCGCCGCCGCCGCCGGGGGGGACCGCGGGCGCTGGACGGAGCCGGGGCCGGCGGCGAGGGGGACTGCGCCTGCGGCGGGCGACGCGGGGCGGGCGTGTGGCGGGTGCTGGCGGGCTTCTTCGCGCTCTCGCTGGCGCTCCACCTCCTGACGCTGGGCTGCTATCTGGAGCTCCGCTCGGAGCTGCGCCGGGAGCACGAGGGGCCCGGGCCCGCCTGGCCTCAGCCGCCCCGCCGAGGCCGCAACGCCCCGCCGCCCGCCCGCCTCGCCCTAGAGCCCCCCGCCGCCGCCGCGACAGAACCGCCAGCAGGTGAGCGCGGGGTGGGGAGTGGGGGGGGGGCACGCGGACGGCGAAGAAGGCGAGGGAGGGGGAGGGGAGGGGTCGCCGCCGCCGCCCCTTTCTGGGGTCCGCACTTCCTTCCTGCAGGCTGACCCGAGGGAGGCAGGGGGGGGGGAGCATCACGGCTCCCGGCTCAGGTGCCGCTGCTCCTCCGAGCCGGCTCTGGGGAGGGGCCGAGGGGGCGACCGAAGGGAGGTCGAAGAGCGGGGGTGGGGGGACCCGGCTGGAGAGAGGAAAAGTCGGCCGCCGCCCGGAAGGGAAAGGCTAACCCGCTGAAGGTGGCGGGGCGCCGGCAGGGCAGGGCAGGGGCAGAGGGGGCTGTTTGCTCGACCAGCTGGTCGGAGTTCAATCCTGCCCGGCCCGTGATCGGCCCTGGCTGAGACAGACACGGTGTCCGAGCCGTCCTTTTGGGTCTCTTTCTCCGGTAAGATACTAAGAAAGGCGCCTGGCTTTCGATGTGTGGACCCGGGCCAGCACCGGCGGGGCGGGGTTGAGAAAGTGAGCTTTAAAAAAAAAGCTTTTGTTGGGATGCAGAAGAGTACCCCAAATGACTACCCCTTTCTACAGCCCACGGAAGTCCCCCCCCCGCCCCCGCCCGCAGGATGTGAGGAGGGGGCAGCTGGAGGCAGCAGCATTCTCCGCTGACTCGTCCTGGGACGCCTTCAGCCACGGGTCTTCCCGGGGTGGCTCTTACCCTTGGGAGCCTTTCGCATCCCTGAACGACGCAGGGACGGCGCTTCCCTCTGCGGGCCCCATTGATCGAGGCGACCTATAACTGCCCCTCTGCCGGAACCCAGCGGAAGCCCACCCGCCTGGCGCCCCTTTGGGTCAAATCTCTTGTCCAGCCATAGAATAGTCTCCTGGAAGGGGGGGGGGGCAAGGAGGCCCTCGGTCTGCGGGGAATGAGACATCCTGCCCATCTTTCCTGGAGAGGCCGGTCCCTTCCTTCGCAGGAATAAGCTCATTTCCAGTGGGGGTCCAAGAAGGGGAGGCACAGACCAGACCATCCTTACAGCTTTTGCCCCATGGCCTCCTCCACCCATCTCCCTCCCCCCCACCCTGCCCAAAGGCTTCCAGGGTACTTCTTGGGCTTGTTTATCTAAAGCCCCTCCTGGAACCCCCCCTAATCTTGAGAAGGAATGTGGGGCATCCATCCACCTGATGCTTTGTCTCACAGGCTGCAGGGCTTTTGTTTCTGAGGTGAGCTGGGTGTCATCACAAGCCTGCCCTCCAGCTAGAGCCCGCCCAGCCCTGCCCCTCCCCCCCTTTGGAACTCCTGCTCCCCCTCCCCCCTCCAGATTCCTTGTCCGAAAAGTGTGGCCCCTCCCCTCCCCCCTGGAGCTGAGGACAACAATGAGCAGAGTACCAAAGTACCAGCACCCTCCCTCGGCAGGTGTGGATTGGACCTCAGCACCTGCTTGAGGTTTTCTGTGCTCTGCCTTACAAGAGCACAGCAAGAGCCCTCCATCCCTGCTAGATTTTCTTTCTTTTCCGGGAATGTTTCCTCTGACCCTTGCTGGGACTGCAGCTACCTGAGGGTGCCCAGGAGGCCAGCAGATCTGAAAAGGGGCTGGCCGTGCCTTGGGTTGCAGCCGTGAGCTGAAGAGTGCCTGCAATCATCCTTCCTGCTGGTCACCTCCTGCTCACCATTCCTGAAAGAGGGAGCTAGGCTGGGCCCCTTTTGTGCTGGGAGAAGGTTTGAGCAGAGAGGGAGAGGAGGGGCCCTCCCTGTCTCTGGGCTGCTGGCAGCCATGTAGCTCCAGTGCGGACTCCTTTTAAGCAACCTCAGTCTAGACCAGTGTTGGCGAACCTATGGCATGGGTGCCAAAGGTGGCACTCAGAGCCCTTTCTGTGGGCACCCGACATCGCCCCTTCACAGCCGCCTGTATTCAGGTTAAATTGCTCTATTGGCACTTTGCGAATAATGAGTGGGTTTTGAATTGCATCTTGGGCACTCGGTCTCTAAAAGGTACGCCAACACTGGCCTAGACCAACCAGGAACTCCCTAACCCTAACCCTTTTGGTTCTTGGGTCTCACTGCCATGCAGGGGCTGGAGGTGGCTGGGTTTCATCATGCTTAGATCAAGACTTTTTCTGCAGTGTGTCATAATATTTCCAGAGGTTAGCTGTAGGTTGGACCCAGAACGTTCGTGCTTGGGGGCGGGCGGGAGGTCAGTTGTGTTGATGGCTTGCACCCTTACACACCAAGGCACCCAGGCTTGAAGTGGGCAATGTCTCAGGAGGCTCTTAAAGTCCTCTTGATTCCTGAAAACCACAAAGCCTGTTGGCTCATCCCTGGAGAAAATACCCCACAAAACAAAATGTGACTGCAACACTCTAGCTGACTAGACTGAACACAACACAACAGCACCATGGAAGAGGGTAATCTTTTCCACCTGATTACTTTTTAATGCTGCAAAAGGCTTGGGAAAAGTGCTGTGTGCCAACTTACTGACAATTTAAATTGAAATGGTAGATCCCACTGCACTTGAGGGTACTCCTGATGGAGCTTGGCAACCACCCATATTCTCTCAAAAGCACCCTGCAGAAAGAGCAGGAGAAAATGCTCCCATTTCCTGAGGTTCACAGGCTGAGGGAACAAGACAGATTACATCCTGGGGTCACTGCTCTGCACTATGTCCCTGTCCATCCCCTGGCATGATCATCTAGAAGACAAGCTGGAGTCTTTTAACTCTAATCTCAAGTCCTCTGAAGATCAAAAGAGGCCTGAGAAGTATTGGATTGCAACCTAACCCTAACAATACCCAGGGCTGTTTTCTGAACTTGGTTTTTTTTTTTTTTTGAGGGGGGTCAGGGGGGGAGCCCAGGTGCATCATAATACTGGTACCAGTCTGCATTTTTATGAATGCACAGTCTGCTGTGTGTTTCCCCTCATCTCCCCTCCCCTCTGACCAAGCTGTCCTGCTATAGTCTGAAATCCTGTTCCAGATGAAAGAGATCCTCCCAATCAGAAATCTTTGCACACCAGTTGCTTTCTGTTTTCAGACAAATTGTGGTAGGAGAATGGGGCGTGGGGACCTGGGGCAGGCAGGGGTGTCTCACTGGAGCCCCCAGAGTAATCTGTGGGTCTTGCTTTCTCTGAAACTCTGGCTGTCTGCAGGGGAAGGGCCTATCTGTTGTCTCATTGGCACTGTGCCACCTTGGCAGGACCGGGGTTGGTCTGGATGCCAGCTCTCCCTGAGGCCACAGGGCCCAAGCTGTTTCCCTGGGCAGTTCATGTTTCCTTGTTCCTGAGAGTTAGAGCCCAAAAGTATATTAATTTTGCTGTCTGGCTTTTCTTTCTACACCGCTGTGTGTGTTTTAACTCAACATGGTTCATGTTTTCTGTGACAAAACATTCCTAGAGAGCTGTATGTATGGTTGTAAAATAATATGATGAAACAAACTAAGTTGTAACAAAAATAATAAACCTGTACACCGTATTTCTTAATCGATGACACCTAATGCAGTGTCTGTCTTAAAGAGGTTCTTGTTCAGTGTATTGTTGGTGTGTGTTGACCCTTCTCTGATGTGAATAAACTTGCTTTGTTTCCACAAGTGTTTACACGTCAACCAAACTGTTTGCATATTTGTGTCACATCATTTCCCTGTGACATAACTCCTCTGTGGTGACCATTATGCAGAACTAGTTAAATGCTGACAGCCTGTAGAAACCCAGAGCAGTAAATAAGAGAGTCACTCTTGTGCTAGTTCATGTTTAACCACACAGGTCTAGAAAAATTTGGTCCCTTGGTTGCTCCTTTTGGTGGCTTGAAAGGACCACCCACTAAGCTCTAGCTGAGTGCCTCTCTTGACAAGTACCCACTGCCGGATCCTCTGGACCTGCCCGGCCAGGTTGGCGTGAGTCTCACTTTTCCCCATTCCTCCAGCAGGACATGTTTCGGAGGCAGAGGATAGCAACAGGCAGAATGTATGGAAGTTCATATGGTTCTTGGCGTTCCTTTTCCGCCTTTGGGCTTGGTGGAAATGATCCAGGAAATAAATGTTGGAATCAGCACGGTCTTAAGCTCAAAGGGTTCTTCTGAGTTCTTGCCAGCTGCTGCTATTTCCAGAGAGGCCATGCTATTTTTAAAAATGTCTGGGTTGAACCTGTCTCTGATACAAATGACAGGAGTGGGTCCCTGCTCCCGCCCCGCCATTCCGTTCCAAAAAGGTTTTATCTGTGTGGCTCAGGGGGCACCTTTCCAAAATGGAAGCTGTGGTGTCTGACTAAAAAGCTGGGAAGGGTCATCTCTGCAGGATGCCACAGCATGTGCTTGGTAGCCCAGTTGGCAGGACAGAACCCCTTCCTTTAGGGTAGCCTTTGTGGTGCTCCAGCTCCAGAACGTTGTGTGTCGCATGGATGATCAGGATCAGATTGAATCTTGTTTCATCCATTTGGTTATGGGATGAAGACAGCCTTCAATAGGTGACTGGCTGCAGCAGGGCATGGACTGTTCCTGTGGACAGACCTTTTGTGTGGTTTTCATTCCACCGTGGTGCTAAGAGAGCCTTCTGGCTCGTGCCTGAACAGGCAGGCTGGGAAGGCCAGCTTGCAGTGGGAGCCGGCTGCCTGGAATTGGCGGGAGAGGGTCTCCTTGGGGGTGTGATTCACGCACAGTCCCGTTCCCTCCTTTCTACCCAAACCCTGAGAGGCCCTCCTGAGCACCGCCCTGGCCAGATTCTGCTGCCCTGAACGCGAGTCTAATCAAGCATGTTTGGGATCCTTGTTCCTTGATGTGTGTTGATGTCAAATGCTGCGTTGTGCTCTCATTTCACCAAGAAAATTGGTGGTGGGGGTGGGGGGTGATGAAGGCAACAACTTCAATAAATTAATTATGCTTGACAGTTTGATTTACTTCAGTTACTACATATAGCCTCCAGGCCCTTCTGTCTTTCAGCTTCTCATTTTTGGGGCTTAGAGTGAAGTAATAACAGACGACATGAAAAAGGGGTATTTACAAAGTATAAGTCAGTGGTGGTAAGAGATGCCTCTGCATTGATTTCTACTCATAATGGGTCAAGGTGCCAAAATGATCTTTCTCTCTCTCTCTCTCTCTCTCTCTCTCTCTCTCTCTCTTTTGCTTCCTCGTTCTCCAAAGGAATAATGAATTCCATCTCCAGGAACAATGCAATCCTTCTCAGGCTTAGGCGTCTTGTTTTGTATCGCGTGGTGGCCACCACAGATGCCCAACAGATGCATGGAAACCTCTCTTTCTCCACAGAGAAGGGATGCAGAGCCATCAGGGGTCACTCAGGGAGGAGCCCACGCAGGAGGAGGGAGCTGGGCTCTGGACTTGGTGCTTCCAGGGCCAGCAGGAAGCCCTCATGGTGAGATTCCTGCCAGGCAGCGGTGGCCTTTCTCTGTGGCTGTCAATGTACCAAGGTCCACTTCATGCCCTTGGGCAGGACTAGGTGAGTGAAGAACCAGGGCCGCCAGGCAGCTTCGTGGAAAGAGCAGCCGAGTGCACTCAGTTTTGCGCTGGACCAGCTGCCCGTGAGGCTGTGGGTAAGGCATGCAGGGGCCCAAAGCAGTCAAAGAGCCATGCGCTCAGAGCAGAAGGCCCGGCATGCTGCAGACATAATTAGAATCCAGTAGACAGTGAGAGCATGTAGCTGTGGTAGGGATTGGTGCGTCCTTGATGCTTCTTGGAGGCTCTCTTTCTCTTGGAGCTGCTGCACCTATGAAAGGGGCTGGGCTTCCTGGTCACTTCCTTTGGGGCAATGGGGTGGCTTTCCCGGGGCAGTGGGGTGTCCTTCAGACCTCTCATCGCCACCAGTTGCATCTTCTCTGGATCTCTATTGATGGATCTCGTGCCCATCGGCGGATTTTGCCAATAATGGGTTGAATCAAAATGCCACAGAGTTAATTGCCTTGTGGGAAAGCAGGCGTCTTGTGTGAAGGCACTGGCACCTTATGTTGCAGAGGGACTCCTCCTCCTCCTCCTCCTCCTCCTCCTACTCCTCCTCCTACTCCTCTGAGCCTCCCTACAGTGTAGATCTCAGTTGGCCTCCCCTTTCTGCTGCTGCTGCTGCTGCTGCTGCTGCTGCTGCTGCTGCTGCTGCTGCTGCTGGGTGGTGCTGGTGGTGCTGGTGCTGGTAGCATTTCCTAGGAGCTCCTGACACCAGCCAAGTGGTTGTGTCTGTCTGGCTTCTTGGAGATGTGTGCCCAAGTGTGTGCTTGTGTACTTCATACCAAAGATGTATGCCTTGCAGGGACACTGAGGTGGCCCCTGTGCTCTCTTGGTTGTGGCCTCCATGGGGACATCTTCTCTTCCCTGCAGGCCCATTGGCTGCTTCCATAGCAACCCTTGACCCTGGGGTTCAGGCCTCTTCCCTCCGGGGCATGCAGCCAGGTGGCTCCTTAGGGAGGCAACTGCCACCTTGTGCCCTGGAGCTGCCCTTCCTTTCTCAGCTGGGGGCAGCCCCAGCTTACGGCTTGGCTTGTGCACCCCTAGGCCTCTGCAGCCTCCACTGGGTCTCACAGAGGGTGTTGTCCTGCCAGGCATGGCAGAGCCTCAGCCTTCCCCTTGCACTTCCCGCCGAAGGCAGAGGCTTCCTTCCCACCTTTCTGGAGTGGAACGAAGAGGCTGGTCTTGGGTGTGCGCGTTCTGAAAGCGCATGCCGTTTGCTCAGACTCATTAACCTTCATCATCTCACTGCCTGCATCCACTTAGTTGAGCAACCTTGCTGTAATTTGAAGCAGTGAGGTTCCCTGGTTCTCATTATGAGTGGCAGGGATGATGCAAAGTTTGTTTTTAGTGCTGAGTTCAGACTCTTTGAGGTTGGGTTGAAAAACTTCAGTGAAACCACAAGAAAGCCATGGGGTGCATAACTGAGCAGGTGGAACAAATTTGTTAAGTCTGTTATTTTTAAAAAAACCAGCAACTTGCTTTTAAGTAATAAATCATTCCTTGGTTCATCGTTCTTCAGTTATTGGCGGGACTGTGAAGGGTTCATTAGAATCTAAAAATATCTGCAGGTCCCAAATGAAAATCTCTGTGGAATTATCAGCATGGGTGACATGGGGTGGGAGGGTGGTGGGGAGGGGGAACAGCAGAGGGGCTGAGCTCTTATCAGCAGCCTTTTATGACATGGGCTCTTCCATACGAGCCGGCCCATGCCCTAAGATCAGACCAGGAGGCCCTGCTGAGGGTGCCATCCCTTAAAGAGGCAATGGGGATGGCATGTCAAAACAGGGTCTTCTCGGGCATTGCCCCCCAATTTTGGAATGTCCTCCCTACGGAGATCCGCCTGAAGCTGATGCTTTTTGCTTTTCGGCGCCAGGCAAAGACTTTCCTGTTATAGCTAGCATTTTAATTGGATAATGTTGGTTTAGTTGAGTGCATGAGCAGCAGGATTTTCTTTGTATATTGCTTGTTTTAAATTGTTTGTTATTTTGATTTATTTATTTATTTATATTTATATACCGCCCAACTTTCCAAGGGAACTCAGGGAGGTGAACAATACAAAGACAATTTTAAGCAAAATAAATTCACGTCCACAAAGAACAGTGGCTGTTCTTTGTGGAGCAGAAGTTCTCAGCAAGTACTTCTGGTGCTTGGATGAGGACACCCTTGAGTAGAGGCTGGCAGGGCGGAACCTCAAAGGAAACAAGGGGGCATCCTTTGAGTGGGAAGGCAGGCCTCCTCTTGACCCTTCTGGCTGCCTCTCCTGTTGGAGGTTTGGAAGTTGGATTTCTCATTTTTTTAAAAAATATATATATTCTGTAGCTGTGTCATACTAGCTGCAAAGGAGTCTCGTTCCTCTTTAGGAGGTATCGATCTTTCAGGGGGACCTCATTCTGCTGTCCTCAGGCCAAGCAGAGCAGAGGATGGATTGACGTATTGCAGGCTGATGCTTTGTGCTGGGGTGGGGGCAGGCACTAAGATATTCCTTTCTGACTCCCACCCCTCGCCCACCCCATGCACCAATATGGTGAAGGTTCAGGATGTGCTTAGGATCTGAAGCCTATGTAGGAGGCAGCTTTCACAAATGGCAAAATAATGGGAGGTTAAAAGTCCCCTCTGCAGACACCCAGTTAGAACCGAAATGTATTCAATATTGTTATGGCAGCAGTAACTGCAACACAAGCACTAGAACCGCTGACTTGACTAACACCTATAGAAAGCTGCTGTCTCCATATACATCCATTCCCAGAAGACTTGATGTGGCTGGTTCCCGTTCTGGCTCTTCCCCAAGCCCTATGAGAAATGATGAGGCATTCAAAGGATACTACCCTATGTTGTACTACATTTTTATTCCACTTTCCCACTAGAACACAGAAATGAGCATTCAAGATGGCTGGAAAACATTTTCAAAGATGACGTTAGAAAAAAGCAGACAGAAAACCTATTATGCAATAAAACTATCAAAATCATTGCCATAATTACAATTCTCACTATGAAGGTCAAACAGCTTACAAGGCCAGTGGGATAAATGCCTCTCCTACCAGCAGCAAGAGTGGAACTGTGGCTTTGGCGAGGGGCGAGGGGCGGGTGGGTGGGTGGTAACACATATGCTCCACAGAGGAGCAGAAGAGAAGCCTCCCTCTGCAGATCTGTCAATCTGCTGTTCAGAGAAGTCAGTATTCTCAGTAGTGCCTCCCCCGAGGGTCTTGGCATCCCAAAGGCCGAGGGTAAGACCCTCTGGTAGCCAAGCTCCAAACATTGCATGGCTTCATGGTTAAAATCAACGCTTTGGATTGGGACTGGAGAGCAGCTGGCAACCATGGCAGGCCCTCCTGTCTAGAAGTCATTATCTTGGCATCCTAATAATACTCAGTTCAGCTGCTGCATGTCACTGCACTAGATGAAGCTTCTGAGCAGTCTTCAGGTTTAGCCCCATGTTGAGAACATAGCCCTAGTCAAGACACAGCATCAGGCACGGGCGTCCGTGGTGAAATCAAGCTGGCCAAAATGTGCTGGCATCAATGATTTCTCCTTCATCCCTGGACCTCATTGGGGAGGTTGAGATCCTCCTGGTCTCAGCTGCCACTTGAACAGGCTTTCTCTTCCTTCCCTCTGATCAGAGCACAGATTTTTGCACCACTTACTTCACTGGAACAGCTGATAGCACTTGATGTAGAAAATAGAAAAAGGAATGGCCTTCAAAACACATGTGCTTCTGATTAATGCCCTGTACAGAACGGCTTATGGTTCTAAAGACGTCTGGGGAAAAGGATTGGGGTTTGGCAAGTGTCATCAGTGACGCCATGTGGAAGGGGTTGTGGAATGGGTCTCCCATTTAAACCTCTGCCAGCAAACACTCGGGGACCTTGCCGTAAAGTCGTCTGCTGGTGGTGCTTGGTTCTTGTCTGGCAGAGGCACCACTCTCACTCCCAAAGGTTGGAGGGAATGCAGTTTGCCAGGGACATCATTGCCCATGAGATGAGGATCCCTTTCGGAGACAGATGTTTTATAAAATAGAGCCACATTCAGACTGAGCAAGCACAATGCCCTCTGTAAAGGGTGTTCACTGCTATGAAGAACAACAAAATTGTCCCCAAAAAACTTCATCTGCTTCTTATGTTTAGCAGCTGGACTCAGTATAACAAACTCAGATGGGGGCGGGCAAGACTTTCCTCCCTTGGTAGGAAGCCAGAGTGAGGTCCCTTGCCCTAAAAGAGAAGTTGAACACTAACACACATGGAAAAGGGGACAACCAAGCCCTTTTTGTTGTATGGCTTCCCTTTGTTCGGTGTTGTAATCATGATGGCATATAGACCTTCCTCTATCATCATCTCATGTTAACCTGGTGAGAGATGTTCTGACACAAGCAGTAATGGTTGCCATTTCTTTTTCCAAGAAATATGAACTGGAGAACACACCATTCCTGTTCATTATGTGTGATTAGGGTTGTTTGGTGCTAACTGTTCACAATGTTTTGTGTTACCATAAAAATAATAATATTTTGAATCTTAAATCTTCTTTAAAAGCTTGAGTTCTTGCAATCTCAACCATTGACCAGGGCTCTGGATTGTGATTCCTTGTCCTACTAGATCTTATGTGCCAAGTAACATAGTAGAGTGTTTTAGCAAGCTGGAGGTGCTTGGCTCCTTCAGAGGGCTTTTTTTTTTTCAGGAGCCCCAGCTGGTCTTGCGCTCTCTTAATAGGCAAGCACAGGTACCGCATACTTGTCTATTTGTGTGTTTGATTATTGAAAGTTCATGAAAGTAATCCTCCAAGGATTTTGGAGGCCATGTTTGTCTTCATTGCTTAACCTCATGAGTAATGCAGGCTGGAATGTGTCAACCAGCACTCAGATGTTTGAAAACAAGTCCCTTGAAGTTGTGTAGGTGAAACAGTAAATTGAGACAATTTAGGTAGTTGTTACAACATGCCGTTGGGTATCGTGTCTGTGCAGAGCCAGTTGCCTTCCAATCGTTCTCTACCGATAGATGAAAATTACAAAATACTTGAGCATTCAGGAAGTTCTGTGGAAGCTGCCTTTGGTTAACCATGATGGGCTGACTGGAAAAGATGGGTCATGTTTTGGGGACCTCCTGATGTGGCCAAGATCTTTTGAGGCTCGAGCTCCCACCAGGCCCAGCGTGAAGTTCTAGTCCAGATGTTCTGGATGGCAACCCTTAAGTGCCAGTTATAAAATATGGCTGGACTAAAGGTTCTTACACATTCAGCCAGTGAGACCCTTTCTTCATCTAAAGAATGAGAACCTTTCTGTTGACCTCTTGGAGACCTGGCAGCCTTCTGTTCTGTGTGTGACTGCTCTGGACATAAACACAGTTGAGAACAACTCCAGTGTTACATCACTTGTTGAAATGAGTGCATGCTGGACTTGCGCACGCGTGCGCACATACACACACACACAAGTACATTGCAGGTCTTGATTCTTCCCATGCGTAGAGTCAGTTGATGGGAAGCTGGTGATCAGAAATTTACAGATGTGTCTAGTGTAGCCAGTGCGGCTTGACTGCTTCACACTGTCTTCTGGTGGACCATGGGTATTTTCACAAGTCACTTCATAGCTAAGAGGATGCAGCTGCCTGGACATTTCCATTACAAAACATAGGATAAATGTCCAGTAGAATTCAACATGTGACCCCTGGCAGCTCCTCCTCCTTCTGAAATCCTCTACCTGTGGCATCAGGCTGCCAGATTTGGTTCTGATCAAGAAAGTGGTGAGTTTGAACTTTGCCTGGCCCTTGGTATCTGAGGCACATGTAAAAGTGCAAAGCCCAATCTTGCTTTCTGTGAACTTGAGGTCTTCCTTCTGCCAGGAATCACCTGAAGTATAGGGAAAGGCGAATTTACTCAGAGCTTATGCCTGCAACTCAATTAATTACATGCCATTAAATCAATTCTGACTTAGGTGACCCTTTCTGGGGTTTTCCAGGGGTACCCCCATCCCTTCTTCTGGGGCAGTGGTTTGCCTGCCCAAGGCTGTGGAGGCCAGCTTTTCTCTTAGGAGGCAACCCAGTTAAAGTGGACTCAGGCTATGCAGCTCAGGACCAAATATACAAAGATCTATCATGCCACCCTCCTCCTGCAGTTGCTGCAGGTGTACAACGTTCAGTGAAAGATGGTGTGAATACCTTTGCACATTCAACCTGACGATTTTGCTCAGTCACCCAAGAGCAGAACAAGAGCAGTTGGGGTTGAGTAAATTCCCTTCAAATCCTCTTCTTCCTTTGATTGCAAAGGCTCCTTATTTAGGTTTGCCATTTTTTACATCTATAACTTTTAAAATTCTTTGTTCCTGTAAGTCCCTTCAACAAGTTTGTCTAAGGCTTTCCTTGGACTTTCAGATATTTCCTCCATGCTCTTTAGAAGCAATACATACTTGAATCAGGCACGTCTTCTCTTTCTAACACCAGTATTCATGTGGGGTCCAAATTCATGGCTAGGGAGCCCTGTCTGATCCCTGGGATGGCCAAAGGGATCCATGGCCCCAAAGACACCTCAGTAAGTGCAGCTCTCCTAATCACGTAAAACCTTCTCTCTGATCCAGCCTGGAAAAGAAGAGAAACAAGGACACTCACGTGCAGGCAGGCAGGCCGGCCTGCGAAGTGCTCCTCTTTGGAGGGCTGGCCCCATGAGTTCGTCCTGCTTTCACCAAAACTCCAAAAAGAACTCATTTCACAGGTTTTAGCCTCTCGTGCAGCGAAAATCTGAAGTGGGATTTTCATTTTATTACTAAGTTTTGCTGGAAACTAGTTTTTCCTCCAATGACTTCTTATGTAAAAAAATTCATTTTAACAAAGACATCTGCAGGGCAGCTGTAGAACATCTGGACAGCAGAGTATGAAACATCTGGCTGTCAGTGTGTTCAGCCCTGAAAGATGAACTAATTAAGATACTTCTCTGTTGTTGCTATTGTTGTTGTTGTTGCTGCTGCTGCTGCTGTCGTCCTCACAATTGCAGCACAACATCTTGTCTAGCATGATGCTTGCTTGGTGAACTGAGTGAAAAGCTGCTTGTCCATTGAAAGGCTCGCTCAGTGCCTCTTGGGAGCAAAGTCCAGAAATCCCCTTTCCTGGCCACCACATGGTTGCAGATCAGGGGTTCTGCCTGATGCCTTGAGCATGGGTGAGAGGCACCTTCTTTTTTTCATCAGCAGGTGAGCACTTTACCATCATATTTGCAGAGGTTGGAAGGCCACTGGTTGGGGAAGCTTTGGTGGTGGATTTCCAACATTTTGTGTAGGGGAAGCTGTGTAAAGTACACTCCGGAGACAGCATGCATGATTCCCTCTGGTTTTCGCATGGTTGGCTTCCAGGCTGGAAATCCTTGTCCATCAAAATTGGTTCCTTGGTGCCTGTCTTAAGAGGCAGAGATCCAGGGAAAGACAGCCAGGGTGCAGAAAGCCCAGGAAGGGAACTGAAGTGTCAGGGCTGGAAGGTGAACAAAAGTGGTCCAGGATACTGCCCAGTCTTATGGATAGAAGTTGGGCCATGCTGGACTTGGCTACCACCTCTGACCGCTGCCCACATCTGGCTGCACACACCCACCCAAGGGGAGGGGGAGGAATGGAGCAGAGAGGCAACCTGTAGAATCCCATGTTTCATGTGAACAGCCTTGATTTCCAGGAGAAGGAGGGGCTGTGGCTGTGCAGAAACAGGTGAAAGTGAAATGAAAATTATAACAACTCTGCATGGGCGAAGGTTGTCTTGACTTCATGGGGTCCCAGAGGCATCTGGTTGGCCCCGGGGGGGGCATCCTCAGTGTGACCACCCTGGGCCACTTTCCCTGGCCAAGCAGTGTCACTCTGGACTCCAGGTTTGGGGGTGTAATTCTTTTTCATTTTGTTGGCTTCATGCTCTGTCCTTTGCTTCCTGTGTTGTTGATTTTTTTTTCTTTCCCTGTGTGTTCTTGCTTACAGTGAAACTTTGTACTATCAGAGTCTCAACAAACAATATGCTCCCCAGCCAGGACAATTCATGTTCGGACAAAGATGGGCTTTTCGCTCTTTCAATGCACATATATGCTTGGAACATTTATGTGATCTGGCAATGTCACTGCTGTTGATGTTTTAATTGCTCCCTCTTAAGGATGTAATTTGTGTTTTTTTCCAAATACATTACGAGGGATGCCAGCCTTGGCAAAGAAGAGATATCAGAATGTGGTTGTGCTGCTATCGTGTCTGATAAGGTTTTTAGAAATGTCTCTCATGTCAAAGCCAGGGGTTTGGCTTCCAGGTGTGGCTGATGCCAAGGCAGGAGGGAAGCTTCCAGAGGGTGGGGGACACCTTTGGAAGTTCAGCCTTGGTGCAAGTCTAGTGGGCCCAGTGGAGACCACAGGGGAAGAGGAAGCCATGTGGGGAGGCCATGGAATTGGCATCTTGGCAGGAAAGGGAGCCCAAGAATGTCATGGCATGAAGCCCAAGAGCCCAAATGGTCAGTGCCCATGATAGAAGGCATCCCAGAGAGCCTGGGGGGGGGAGGGAGACAGGGGAGGGGAGACCCCTGAAAGGAGCTACAGAGGTACCTTGTGGGGAGGGAACTCCCCACATCCTTCCAGGAGTCCTTCAGCTGGTTGCTGCCTGAGCAAGGTCCCTTGTGGCGATTTGAGGGAAGGGGGTCCTCTGTGATATGCCAAATGATCCTAGTGGGAGATGATTTAAAGCACCCATAGATCTCCTGTTCTTGAAAATGGTACAGTAAATTCATCTCTTTCTGTGTCAGCAGAATTTTTAAATGGATTCGAAAGAATACCATCCTTCTCAGCCACTCTCGTGGTGGTGGTGGTGTATTGTACTGCTTGTAGGTCCACCAAAGGCCGAAACATGGCCTGGCTTCCTATCCCATCTGTGTCCCTGGGAAGGGTGGTTTGGCTGCGAGCAAAGGGAACATCCAAAACGAACCCCAGAATGTATGGAAGCAAAGATCAAGGAAAAGGAAGATTTTAAAAATGAGAGAAGTGTTTTGGCTTCCATATATGCAGGTCCTTCTCCAGTGGCTGTTTTGTTCTGGATGTTGTTGTTTTTTCAGGGCGGGGGGAGGATTTCATTGACGCTCCCTGGTAGGATTGCATTGAGGGGCAGGGGGTATATTCCCCTGTCGTTTCTGGAGCCACATGTGATCTTGCTGCAGCAGACAAGCCCAGGATTGCTGCAGCTCCAGCCCAGCACATGTGGCTCCAGAACAGAGCCCCATAGGAATATTAAACTTTTCTCTTTCTAGGCAACCCTCTTGGGCACCATAGAGGATGCATAGGGGAGACGCCGCATGCATGCACGCTCTCACAATTGCCAATATTGTTTCTACAGTGCCAGGAGTGATGCAGAAACAGAGACCCCAATGGGCGGGCGGGGCGGGGGGGGTGTCCACAGAGGGAGGGGCAGCAAGCAGACCTTTGTGTGTGCCCTCCCAGGTTAAGAGAGGGCAAATTTGACTCACAGAAGGTGAAACCTGTGGCTTCCTCCTCCCTTCCCCCAAAAGCATTGCTTTCGCTTATATGAAAACAGGTTGCATCAAATTTATTTGGATATTGCGACTTTAAGAAGCAGGATGTGGGGCGGAGTGACCTCCCTAAGGGAATCGCACATTCCTTGGCATTGAGGTATCCCAGCCTTTTTGAAATTTTATCCTCACTTCAGCACCTGCGTCAATGAGCTTGCAGACCCCGGTGCACTCAAGTGCAATCCCGGCTGTTCCCAAGACATGTGCGTGCCGGAGGATTGCTGCGCTCAGGCACATCAGCTGGAGGGTTGCACAGCTCCCACCTCACTGTGGCCCAGAGCACCCATGCGGGGACGGGGGGGAGGGATGGGGAAGAGAGGCTTGCAGGAAATCTCTGCCTCCGTTACATGGCTGGAGGTCAAGGAGTTGAAGTAGTTTCCTCACAAGGGCCAGTGGGTCCCCATGTGGCCACCACGGGGTTGCGTGGCAGTAGCCTTTTCCCTAGCCACTCCCGATAACTGGCCCTGGAGAAAGAGGGCTGTTTTTCTGGGACCAGTTCGACACTGGTGACCAGCAGCTGCTCCAGATTTGGAATAGTACAACACACACACACACATACACACACACACACACACACACACAGAGAGAGAGAGAGAGAGAGAGAGAGAGAGAGAGAGAGAGAGAGAGAGAGAGAGAGAGAAGGGCTTCCTCCTGCAGGTTCAAGTGCATCAGGGATCAGGTTTGCACAATCTGGGCTGGGCTGCCCACAAGGAGTGCTGTCCAGGCATTCTTTGGACTTGTCTGGGAAGGCTCAGGGGGGCCTCCTTGCTGGCCTTCCTTCCTGCCTTCTCGCTGGGTGTTTGTTGTGCAGCCTCACAGGAGCCAAAGGAGGTGCTCTTGGCTTCCCAGAGGACAGGGATGCCAGGAAGGTTGGATGGATGGTGGCTGAAATCTCTTGGTTGTCTCCTGGAGCAAGTGTGGTGTGTCCTTCCCAGGCATGCAACCCACTTTCTTGCCTCTGGCCTATCCCAGAAGAAATGGTTTGGTGCTGAGGTTTTGCAAATGTAACTGATTTTAAGTATGGTTTCTTATGGCACTTTTAGGGTCATTCCTGTATAGTTGCCACTTATTGTGAGTAGCCTTTGGCTCCAGAGGATGTCCTGGAGCAAAGCCTGGGGCAGGTGGGCACCCCTTCCCCTGCGTCATGGCCTCAGGAGGCTCCCCCAAAGATGGCTAATGATTTTGCCCAAAAACAGTTCCTTTGCTGAGTATTTCATTTTTCCTTTCCTCAAAGTTTGCATTTCCTTTTTCCTTTTCCCAAAGAAGGACTGCCGATCTCAACAACTCTACAAATGTTTAAGGGTAAAACCCTCTCTCAATTTCTCTGCGGGACTAAATTTGGGTCTCAGGAGCTTTGCTCTTGTTTTGGAGATGAATTTCTGAGGGCTCTCTTGAGAGCCCTCTTGGGTGCCCACTCCCTGTCTGCCATTCCGAGAAAGACCCCTTTCTTGGCTGACACTCCAGTGGTTTGGGACCTAATGCTTGCTGGTCCAGAAACTGGGTGTTTGCAACTGTTCAGGATGGATCCTCCTTAAATCTCTCGGCTAAGTTAGAAGGCCAGCCTGCAGGTTCTTGCGGTGGTTCTTGCTTTTGCCTTGGGCCTTTGCCTCTTTGCGTTTGGATTTTCAGAAGCTCCTGTGCTGCTGCTTATTTCACCCGGTGTTTCTGTTCAATTGTGCTTCAGGTGGCATTGCTGAATTTCTTCTCTATGGAAGAAAGGCGCGATTCTCAGGATGAAAATCTCCGTGTCCGCAGGAATAAGAGAAGCAAAAACAGCGAAGGACCAGACGGTGAGTTTGCATCACTTTTACTTTTATGTTAAAAGTCTTTATGAGCACCAGAGCATGGGGCAGCGTTCTGCGAATGAGGCTGGGGTGGGGGTTGTTATGCTGCCTTCTGCTTTTGGTTGGCTCTTAGAGAGGTAACTTCACAAGCTGCGTCCTCTTAGTCATCTTAACAGGATGTCAGCTTCCTTATCGCTCTAGGTTGGCTGCTTTCCCTCCTGTTGCAATTCCTCCTGGCAGAATTGGGTTTTTCCTTGCTCATTAAAGTGCCTTGGTAATGGAAATGCTTTCTTCTCCGTTTCCAAGAGTGTTGTGTCCACATTTGGGAGATTTCAAAGACTGAAATGTTAGCTGGTCCTCCCTTCCATTCGGGTGCCGAAACTTCTTTCCATTGTTCTACAGCTCAAACTTTAGAAAGAAAATCAATGCCTCTTCTAAGCACCTAAAATGCTGAACAGGTCATGTTCCCGGGCACTTTGGGAGCCTCTGGCACTCTCCTGCCAGAGCAAAGCTTTTTGTTTCCACAAGCTATCGTTGGTCCAAGGGAGGCGTACGTGGAGGAGAGGAAATGGCCCTGGGGGGGGGGGATAGACTGTGGTACATGGAGAAAGGCAAGCAGACAAAACGGGGGGGGGGGGGGTGTCAAGAGAAAGTGCTGAAAATTCAAGGTGCCTTAACCTACAAAGTACAAAACGGCCTGGATCCTAGCTATATCAAAGATCGAGTGTCATAGTATGAACCAGCTCAGGTGCGAAGGTCATCAGGAGAGGCCTTTCTCTCCATCCCGCCACCATCACAGGTCTGCCTCAAAAGAACACATGAAATAGCCTTCTCTGTTATTGCTCCCAGACTCCCTCCCTCTGGAGGTCAGGACTGCAGTGCCCCTGCTCTCTTTCTGGAAGTAGGCAAAGACCTTCCTCTTTAGGCAAGCTTTCCCAGAATGAGGGACTTCCTACTGTATAACTTTATATGGATTACCATATTTGATTACATTGATTGATTTCATAAGAACACCAGTGTTTTCCATGATACTTTCTTTTTTTCTTTTCTTTTTTGTGTGCTCTTTGTAGCTCTGCTGTTACCTTTTAATGTTCTAAGAGGCCCCCTCTAATTCCCTGTTTTTAACTTGAATATGTCTTATATGTTCTGGGCTGTATATCGTCCCTCATTACTGTAAGCCACCTTGAGTCCTTTTCCAAGGAGAAAGGTGGGGTAAAAATATTCAAAATAAATAAATAAATAAAAATCACAGGAAGCAATGCAAGGAAAGGGGGAGCCAGACTGCCCTGTTGCTTTTGTGGCTGCCGAGGGCCACGGGACTCCTCCCGGTGGGGCCGGGGGGGGCAGTGTCTGGATTCCTGAGGAACTAGAGGGTGATGCCCTGTGTGTGTGTGTGTGTGTGCGCGCGCGCACGCGCACGCTGGAGGCTTGGGTTACTTTCTCTCCCCCCCCCTTTCTGTTTGGCTGCCTCTCTCCTGGCCAGCCCAGCCTGGGGACTGGGTTGGGGGTGTGTGGAAACGGCACTCTTCCAAGGAGGCCACTTTCTCCTCCTGCCTTCTCTTGCTGAGCACTTGAATGTCACCTCCACCCGCACCTTGCATGCCGATGATGATGATGATGATGATGATGATGATGATGATGATGATGATGATGATGATGATGATGATGATGTGTGGTCTTTGGCCCCGCAGGAAAGATTGGCAGGACAAGGGCCTTCCTCTCTCTCTGTGGCTCTGTTGGGGTCACGGCCAGGCTTTGTGGCATGTTTTGCTTCTCATGATGTAGCTTGTTTCTTTCTCTCCCTGGTCTGAAATGTTTTGTACATTCCTGCTTGAAAAAGGTTTCCTTGTTGCCAGACTTTCAAAAAGTAACATTTTAATCACCAGGACTTTCAGTTTCCCAAACACTCACCAATGTTTTCATTCCGGAATGCCCTTGGGGTGGTGGTGGTTCCTGTTAAGTGAGACACAGTTTTAGGTGCTGGGAGGGGGGGGGGAGAAAACGGGGGCAGACAGGAGGGAGGGAAAGGAGAGCAGTGCCTTCCTGGTGTGTGTGTGTGTGTGTGTATGTTGTGTCATTACAGTTGTGACCAACTCTTGGTGACTCCATGTCCGTGGAGTTTTCTTGACAGGAATACTGGAGTGGTTTGCCAATTCTTACTCCAGGCACCTACAGCACCTGGTGGTCTCCCATCCAACTGCTAACCCGTTAAGGTTACAGGACTAACAACCAGCCCTCCAGTCGATGCCCCTAACCCTAACCCTAACCCTGAGCCGCCTTCCCAAGGCCACTCAGGCTGGCTGCACTCCCCAGAGTGGGGCATCAGACTTCTGGCCAGATCCCTCATGCACTGACCCGGGCTGGCCAGCCAAGGTTACAGAACCCTCATGGCCTTGTCCCGTTCAGGATGGCAATGCCTTTGAGGAGTATTTGGGCTCCAAGGCCCACAGTCCAAGTCTTGCTAACACGCATCCAGTGGGAGCAGATGTGTCCTGGGTCTGCCTTGGAGCAAGCTGTGGGCTTTTTTCACCTCCTTAGCACCTTAACGATGAGCTGTGCTCCTTCCTCCTTCTAAGTGTTTCTGGGCACATATCTTGTGCAATAGGGCCCCTCTGCTTCAGAGAGGCCATGGCACTCCCCACCCCATTGTCAGACCAACGGCTGTTACTGAGATGCCCACTTAGCCAAATGCTTCTCTTTCCCCCCCCCCACCACCACCACTCCTCTCGGGAGACTCCTTGGGTGCCGCTGCCATTCCCCTGCATGGACCCTCACTCCGTGTGGGGAAGAGTCACCCTGGAACGCTTCCTAGCCCTGGGGTTGCCTAACTAAGGAGCTGCAGCTGGAAGGGCCTGCAAGGCTGTGGGTTCACCTGAACAGAGACACAGCTGCAGCTCCGTGAGAGTGGCGCCCGAGAGTGGGGTCGATGTGTGCCTGCTTAAAGCAACAGAGAGCTGAGAGAGGTGGAAACACGCTCCGTCATTCCAGCCAACAAGCCTCTGGATATTTGACTTAAATATTTGAGTCTGCATATGTTTTAAAACTGGGGCAACATCTGTCAGCTCTATAACAAACAAAACTCCTTGGATTCCCACCTAAATGCCTGAAGGGGGAAGCAAAGTGTCAGGAGGGGAGGGGAGGGGAGGGTGTCAAGGTGCAGCCAGTCCCACTTGGTCATGAGGGATGGCCTTTCTCCCAAGAGGAGCCAGAGGACAGGTAAAATGGGATCTGGACCGGGCTTGATGGCTGGGCTTCCGCCCATGCTTTGCCTTTAATCTGTGTGGGAGCAGCAACGGGCATGAAGTGACACCGGTGGGTGGCCCCTGAAGGGAGGGCAGGAGTACTCAGACCACCACAAAAGGCCCTTCTGTGGAGGCTTCAGTGATCAGGGTGTCTATTTAACCACCACTGCTGCCACCTGAGTTAACTGTGAGTGATCATTTCTGATGAGCCAGGGGCTTCCTCCTTCTTCTGAAGGAGCCAGGGGAGGACAGGAGCATCCCAGCAGGAGTGTGACCTCGTAATGGAAATGCCGCACCTTTGTCGGTGGTGTCTCCTGAGGCACACGCACTGGCCACATTTTTGCACCTTATGCTTGAGTAGTTGTGCCACGCAGCCAGTTTATGGCCGGAAGGGTGCTTCAGTCCTGTCTTATGTGCTTCTTTGTTTCATGTGTATATTTGCATATATATTGATATTTATTATTTGTCATCATGATAGTAACAAACCCACGATGAAAATTAAAAGAAATGAGGGAGGGGGAGTTTTGAAGGGTTGAGAGATATGAGCGTATGGATGGGACCAGCGTGAGATCCTCTTTGAGGGAGGAGACCCGGGGGGGTGGAGGGGTGTGTGTGTGTGTCTGGGCAGAGGGTTCCAGAGGGAGGAGGGCTCATTGCTCTCCCACCCTAGGCTTGTCCTCCATGTTGCCTCCTTCCTCCTTTGCCCGACACCTCTCAAGTTTAAGGCTGCAGCGCCAAAGCCCAGGGGGACGGGGAGTCATTCCTCTGCTCCTCTTTTCACAGCCAGTTTCTCCCTCTCTCTGCCCACACAGTCCTTGTCGGGGGAAAGTCTGAAGACAAGCCCCAAGTGCCACTTGCACAGAAAAGTCAAAATGAAGGGACCACCTGGTTTTTACAACACTGATGCACAATCCTCACCTTGACATAAATGCACCTTGACATAATCCAGGGGACATACACTCAAATGGGGGGCTGGGAGAGTAAGAACAGACAAAAGAAGATTTTTTTTTTGTCCAGCGCGTTGTTAGTCTGTGGAACTCCCTGCCACAGGAGGTGGTGATGGCATTTGGCCTGGATGCCTTCAAAAGGGGATTGGACAGATTCCTAGAGGAAAAGTCCATCACAGGTTAGAAGCCATGATGGACATGTGTGATCTCCAGGCTTAAAACAAGGGTACTTCAAGGACCAGATGCAGGGGAGTGGTATCAGGAGACAAAGATCTAGTCTCGTGCGCTCCCAGAGGCATCTGGTGGGGCCACTTGTGAGATACAGGATGCTGGACTAGATGGGCCTTTGGCCTGATCCAGCATGATGGTTCTTCTTAGGTCCTTATGTTAAAGGGAAGCCGAGGCTTGGGCCCAATTCTCCCTTTCTGCAAGAGCCTCCTGTTCACAGGAGTGGAGATTTCCTGGGCCATGAAACTCTCTGCTATAATTCTGGACACTTTTGGCTCTCAACAAACACACGTTTGCACTCACTTGGATGACTAAGACTTCTGTCAGCAGCTTTTCGCTTCATATTTTATTTGTTACTCTCAGGTGAAGAAAGAACTGGAGCAACTGCTGAGAGAAATAAGCCCTTACAATACTCGCAAGCTGCGACCTGCTGCAGCTGCCAGTAACCAGAGATGTTCTCAAGGGTTCGGTAGTTGTGTGCAGGTGCGAGCGACGCTGCCAGCTGTGGCTGAGGGACACCTTTTCCTTCCCTAGGTCCAGGCAGACCTTTTGCAATGGGCTGCTGGGTCAGCCGGAGTCTGGCTGAAGGCACAGGATAATAAGGGAGTTGAAGCAGGAGGTCAAGGCCATCCAGTCCACACGAACACACACACACACACACACAAACCCCGCTTATCCCATCTTCTCTTGGAGGCCTCCAGCATTGGAGCGCTCACCTCCTCGTGGATCATGGGTCCCTTGCAGTGCTGCGCTAACCGTCAAGAAGCTTTTCCTAATATACAGATGAAATCTGTCTTCCTGCTGCTTGTATATGTCCTGCATTCTGAAGTGACTGTCTTTGGAAGATGCCAAGGCATCAGGCACGGCTTGGGGGGGGGCAGAAGTACTAAGGGTCTCTCCCTTATGTCTGCCTCTTTCATGAATGTTCTTGCTGAGCTCCAGCCTTTCCGGGGTCTCAAAGTGGTCAGAGGGCCTTCTTGCAGGTTATGCACCTTCGGGGTAGAGAGCAAATCACTCAGAGAGTAATAAGTAGCCCCATTCAAGAAACTGTGGATTCACCCATGCGTAAGCAAGGAACAGCTTGGCCCTCCTTGGTTGCCTGTGTGCTGTCCCTGCCTCTCCTCCATCACACCCTTGTGCAGAGAATGATCTTGAGCTGTTTTTAAATCTGATTTGGTGCCAACATCCATCGGTCCTGCTCTGATGCCCACGGCCACTACTCTTCCGTTCACTCCAAGGCCACCTTGTTTCTGGAGCAAAGCCAAGTGGGGGTGGCTTCCCAGGGACCTTGGGGATGCCGTGACCCATCCCGCCTCCTGGGATGCCCCACCCTTTGGCCGAGCTTGGTCATGTGGCCCTCCTTCCCTCCCTTCATCGGTTTGGGGTGGCACTGATGGTGCCTCTGCCTTACAGCTGGCCAAGCAGTATTTTGTAAGCCCAGACGGGCCCAAGAGAAGCGTGGAGCTCAGCCGCCTCCTGCCCGCCCTCGCGCACCTTGCTGGTGTCACCTTGGTCCCGAAGCCTCACCTGCTCCGTAACCTGCATTCAGGCGAGGACCTGCTTGTTTGCAGTTGCACAATCCCCCTCAATTTGCCAAGATGTCTTTTCCCCTGCAGACAAGTTCAGACCAAGTTGGACAAGTATTTGAGTAATTTTGTAATTAGTTGCATGTCTGAGGTTTTCCTCAATTTTTTCAAGCTGTCATTTCTTAATGTTTTGGAATAGAGTTGCCAAAGTTTTTCAGTGCAGTTGCGGTGGAAAGCCTCAGCCGCCTCTTCCCGCCTCCTCGGGAGGCCTTCTCTGCCTGTCCAGGGGTCCCGAGAACATGAGCATTTCTCTGTAAAGCTTGCAGCTGGTAGGGCCAGGAAGCCGCTTCGGCCAGAGCTGTGCAAGTGAGCTTTGAAATGTCCTGAAATGGTCCAAGCAGGTGGACTTCTCCAGGAAAGCTCATATGTAAATACAGCAGTTAGTCTTCATGATGCCACAACATTCTTGTCTTTGTTATTTTTAATTTTTCTTTTGTTTTGGCCTGACATGCAAGCACACGCAGGCTCATCTAAAACTTGAAAAGCCCAGAGACTGCTGGAAAAGCTGCAGATTCAAAAGGAGATTCCTGCAAACTACAGGCTTGTCATTCTTGACTATTTCTTTTTCAACTGACTGTTTCAACAGTTCTCTTTGTCTTTCTCTTTATTTAAAAGTTGCATTTAAGTGTTAGCAGTTATTCACCAAGGATTTTTTTATGGTTTTCACTTAAGCCTAGGGATTATCTTCTTGCATTATTTCCCAATAATATTAACTTAGTTTCAACCCCATGTTCTTCTGATTCATGGTCAACTGAGTTCAATATTATATATCTATTCTTGGTACAGACTTCAGATTGCTCAGAAATATTGTTCAAATTCTATTTCAGCAGGATGATTCTTTTTGTGTTCCTCTTCAGCATTACTCCTTTTTTCATATTAGCAGTTCATGGTCAGTCTTGCAGTCATGGGGTGCAGAGTTTGCCCTGTACCTTCATGTGGGGTATCCTACCTGCCTCTCTTCTTGGCAGAACATTGGTGGTGCTGAGATGTGCAGTGCTGGGGAGAGGGCATGTTTACACCTGGAAAGCCATAGTTCCGTGACTCTGATCTGATCCCACAAGTTGCCCACACCATAGGGTGGTCTCTGTTGGCTGCCTTCTTGTGAAGGCCTGTTGGTTGTTTCACAGGCGATTCTCACCCTGAACTCTGGACTTATTCCTGCTCTGAATATGAGGGTGCAGAGATTGGAAGAGGAACTGGAATGTCCCTGACTGGGCATTGGTGCCCGAGGATGAGACGGGAGAGGAACTATCTAGTCATGGGGGGCTTCCAGCCTCATCCAGACCTGGCAGCTGACCAGTCAAGGTGGAAGGATGGAAGACCACCATGATGCCAGGTTGTGCTGCCAGCCACAAGGGATTTCCGTATAGGAAGGGGTGGCTGTGGAAGCTGAATCCAAGGGCCATGGCTGGTGACTTCTGGCTGATATGGCTCCTCCTGTCATCTGTAGCTAGCCACTAGTAGCTCCCTTGTGTGCATGTGTGTCTATGTCTGCTTTTGCTCAGTGCCAGGCAAGGGGAGGCCATAGTTTGACATCTCTCAAAAAAGGGGTGGGAGTGGGCAAACGGACGCTTGCTCCTCCTGATGGTCAAGTCAAGGTGAGTCCTCCTCCCTCTCCCCTGTCCCGCTGGAAAATCCTCTCCAACTGTTTTAGACTCCAACGGCCATCAGCCCCCAACCAGTAGTCAGGTGTTGTGTCGACCAAAATAGCTGCAGGGAAACAGACTGAGGATGATTAGAATGCTGAAATTTTACATAGTAACTCTTGAGTTATGTAGCACCCAGAAAGTGCAATTAGCAAAGCTTTGCAAGCTATTCCTGTCTTTGCAAATGAAAAGATGCCAAATCTTTGGTTTGTCTTGCGTCACCAGCTGCCTTTCTCCTCGGTAACCTGGGAACTCTTCCAAGGAGTTGAGGTCTGCCTGCGCTTTAGGCTAGACCCTGTTCTCCAAAGGAGGAGGAGGAGGAGGAGGTTTAGCTCCTGTCTCGGGCTTTCTGTGCCACAGGTGCTGTGTTACACAACCGCCACCACAGAACCATATCTATGGGACACAGATTCTTTGTTTAGATTTATGGCTTCTGAATTGGCCTGATACAAAGATATATGCATGAAAGATTTATTCTGTGAGTTTGTTACTTAAAATATTTATATCCCACCTTTCTCCCCAAAAGCACCCAAGGTGCATGGAGATCTCATCCAACCAGGCTCCTTCCAAAAGGCTCCTTTTCAACCAGGAAACATATGACTCTGCCAAAGGCCACCTAAGAGGCCTAACTGCTCTTTAATAGCCAAGGATTTTATAGACTAGCCCACCTAGGAAGGTTGCTGAACCTGTCCAAGAAGCCCCAGGCAGCTCCAAGGAGCCTCTTGGAGGGACAGAAGGTCCCGGTGGGTCTGCTCTGAGCAGCCTCTCTCTCTCTCTCTCTCTCTCTCTCTCTCTCTCTCTCTCTCTCTCTCTCTCTCACACACACACACACACACACACACACACACACACACAGATGTGGCCCTGAGATCACCCTGGGGATGCAGAGGCCAGCAGTACCCTGTATCAAGAGGGCACCAACCAGAGGAGCTTCACCTGGTCCCAAGAGGCTCCACTTGTAGCCCTTGCACTTTCTGAGCAAAGGAGGGTTTGCCAAGGGAGGCCACCAGCTGTGCCAGCATGCTTGCAGAAGCCACAGCATCACCTCATCCTGTGTTTCCTGCAGAGGAGAAAGAGGACATGTAAGCCAGCCAGACAGGGCTGTTTTCTGGCTGCCTGCATGTGCAGCGGGGAAAGGGGGGGGCAGCAGAGAGAGTCATCCATTGGAAATATCTGGAGTTTGGTTCTCAGAGAGAGCCCTGGGGCTTCCCTCGGCTGAACCTGGCTCTGAAGCGCATCTTGTAATAGAGATGCCCTGAAGGGTGGCGTCCTCTCATGTGGTTCTCATTTCGTCCGCCTGCCTTTGGAAGTAATGGCTTCCATCCCTTTCAGATGTTTTGGCTCACCACAGCTATTTGTACTTTTACTCTGTTTATAATTCTAATGGCGTGAGGTGGGGTGGGGTGCATGCATAATCATGCACACAGATGTGAAATGCATGTGTGTGACTTTGAAGGGGTCTGCACGGGTGGGTGGGTGACAGCCAGATGGCACATGGCCATCTTCCAGGATGTCATTCCTGCCCTCTTCCAACATCTCTCACACCCAAATTCATTTGCACTCTTTCTGTGCAGAGCTGCTCTCTGAAAATAGAGCTGCCATGGAGAACTTATGGTGTTGGCAGAATGTGAAATTAGATGCCCCCACTAAACCCCTAAAAGCCTCCTCCCACCACCACCCCACCCCACCCCAAGTCAAAGTAGAAATCCCTTCGCATTGCAGAAAAGTGTAGAATCTTATGCCCTTGGCCGCATCCCCTGCCTGGCAGGACCTGCCCAGGCTCCTATACAGGCTACGTTTGGGCAAGGGAGGGGTAGGAAGAAAAGCAGGGAGGAATGAGAGAGAAGGAAGTCCTAGTAATGTTGGGGGGTTGGGGCAGGAGTTGGCAAGGACAAGTGCTCCAGGAAGCTCACTCCCAGGCCACGAGGGTCACTAGACTTGTCAGAGGCTCCCCTCAAGGGATCACCAAAGGGTCCGAATACCAGGAATATTTGGCTCCTTTCCAGGACATCCAGGCTGAACCTCTCAGTCCTTTACTCTTGGTCTTGGGGCACATTCTGTGTTTTACCTGTTTAGAATAACTGTGGTTTCTGGCCTCTTAATTATATGTGTTTGTTTATGTAGGATTCTGTTTCTGCCTGGGTTTTGGTTAAGCCGCCAAGGCCCTTCCTCCCTGGCATTGCAATGTAGAGTTTACAGATTTCCCCTTCAGGCAGCATTGGAAAGTGGACAAAAAGTCAGCAGAGCTTTGAAAGGCATGTTGAGGGAGGCACTGGCGGTGGTCTTCTCCTGCCAATAAGCCACTTGCCACTGAGTCAACACATGAGAGAGTCTCCAGCAGCCCATCAACCCACCGCAAAACCCATCCCAGTAGCCCCGTGAGGTTGTTCTGGGCTCTGTCTGGCATCCAGATGTGGCACATCTGCCCGGCCAAACCCTACCCTGGCCAGGTAAGGGATCTGCCGCCCACCCTGTTGGCCCATCAGGCTGAGCGAGGGGCCCTCCGGCCTTAGAGAAGGTTTCTGGAGGAAGCAAGAAACAAGATCCTGGAGCCCCCGCTTCCTCCCTTGGGTCAGTACAAGATCAAAGACAATCCCTGGATTGCAGGAACAGAGCCTACGCCGAGTGCCCATCCAACAGAAAGGGAGGACAAATAAACCTGAATGGTTTCTCCAGTCGTGACCGATGGGAGCCGTGATTTAACTCAACCAGCTACGGCAGGGCACCATGATCAGGCTGCAGCCCTGCCCCTTCCAGCAGCTGGCAGGAAATCCTAGCCACCCAGGGCAGAAAAGCTACTGAGACCAGGTCCATGAATTCCATGGCTCAACAGGCATTTTGCCCTGCTCTCACCAATGTCAGCCTTGTACTCCAACCACTACCCTGCACTGTCTGCTGATTAACAAGGGTGCCAGATCCTGGGGGTGGGGTGTTTGCCCCCAGACTTTTTTCCTGTGCCCTTTGTGGTTCGTGGAGGAGGCACATGGAGTGGTGCATTGGGTGCCCGGGGAGAATACTCCAGGGGAACTGCCTGGGCCTCTGGGCTAAGCTGGAAGCCTACAAAGAACCTTCTGGTGGGCAGGAGGGAGGGGGAGAGGGAGGGGGGTCTCTTGTTCTGGGAAGGGGGGCGCAGACCAGAGTCTCTCTCTCTCTCTCTCTCTCTCTCTCTGGGGGTGTCTCAGGTTTCACTTGGCAAAGCACTTGGAGGAAGCTGGCTTTTAGTGGAGCGTTTGGTGAAGGGCTTGACACAGCCTGACCGGGAAAGGTGGCTTCCATTACCTCACATTAAGCAGGCCTGTTGTGCAAAATGATAAATATCCCCCCCTCCCGCCGCCGCCATCCCTCTGCAGGCCAGGTGTTGGTGAGAATGGGCGGGAGGGAGGGAGGGAGGGAGCTGGTTGATCCTGTGAACAACCAGCCAGGAAGAGCCTCGTTGCCTTTCCTGGTTGTTGGCCCTTCAGAAATAAGGACTACTGGCAAACCAGTTCCCTCTTTTTGGTCCCCGGGGGGGAAAGGGTTTTGGGTTCCCTCTCATCTCTCTCGCCTGGCCCTCATGCGCTGCCATGGGATCCTCCGGAGGCATATCCTGCCCTGAAGGCCTTGCCCCGTGTGGTTTAAGGCCCCTTTTCCAGCTCAAGTTCAGGAGACGGAAGGGAAGGAGAAATGGGGTGACTGGGAGGGGGGGCCTCCGTCAGGTTCTTGGGGAGGAGTGGCCAAGGGTTTCTTCTTGTAGAAGTTGTGCGGCATGGGCTAGACAGTTTTCCAGGCAGAGAGACGAGAGTGGTGACACCCACACCCCTGCTGGCACAGGGGAGGGAGAACACCTCCATGGGTCACAGGAGCCCCAAATGCCCTTCCTGCTCACTCAGGGGCTGAAGCAGATCATGTGGTGTGATAGTGGCAATTGGGATGCCATTCAAACATGAAATGGAAAGAGAAAGAGAAAGAGAAACATTCTTTATTCTTTATGGCACTTTACTGTGACCCATCCATTGCACAGAATCCAGAAATGAGGAAAAAACCCAACTATTCAATAATCGTTGGGGGGTTTCTCATTTCTGGATTCTGTGCAATGAATGGGTCGCAGTAAAGTGCTTTTCTAGCTTCCTTTTATTCCTTTCATTTATTTATCCTTAAAGTATCACAAGTATTTTAACTGAGACACTTTAAAGGATTTTCATGTCAATTTCACTTTAAGATGAGAATGGGCTTTATTACATTGTAGCATTTGTAATTTAACTGTGTTTTTAAGCATGAGTTTGTGACACATTGTAGTCTTGGGCCCAAGCCCTGGAATTAAAGCAGCCTGGAAATTAAATAAAAAAATAATACTTTGTATTTAAGCCAACTGTCTTCACTCTAAACAATTATCATGTATTCTAAACAAAGAGTCTGACTTGCCTACAGTAGTTTCCTTGATCTTCAGTAATTAGAGTTTGAGGATAATGAATTTAAGAAGTATCTAATTCCCAGTCTATGAAAACTGCCAGCTGTTTTGCTGGTGTTCAGAACATATCAGACATAATTCATGTGTCTGAAATATGTTCCGTCTTTCCTTTGTAGGCACAAGTTCCTCTAAAAAGAAGAAAGGTGAGTTTATGTCCATAATTTTCTCTATTTTGGCCTATTACTGGCTAGCTCTGCTATGTTTTAGACCTTAAAAAAACAGCTGGATGGCACTTCTCTGGGTGCATATAGAGTTAAATAAAAATGGAGGGTGGCCAGTACAAAAGGAAGATGGGAGACGCCCCAGACACCTCCACCCCAGTTCTGCAAGCAGGAATCCCGGTAGTGATATGTAATGGTGGTACTCCTGAAGTGTCTGCTATTTTAGAAGCAGAAGGGGCCTCTGGGGTTAACCAAAACAGCTAGGGCGAGTCTTTCCCCTGGATGTGGGACTCTGGGAGGTAAAGAGCTGCCTCTTCAGATCAGGCCGAGGTGTGCCTTTTGGCATCCTACAGGAAGCCCAGGCCAGGATGAAAAAGGTGAGGATTTTACAAACAAATGGAGTGCTCAAGGCTGTGGGTGAAGCACAGGGTATTCTGGAATGGGATAAAAGTGTATAGCATTGCATGGGGGGAGGGGGGGGGCAGAGGGGCCAAGACCAGCATAAAACCAGTGCTAGCAGTAATACATCCAAAACATTAAAAGCAAAACAAGGCAGTGGCTGCCATCATGGATTACCTTAGTCTGATGCTTGGAAAAAGAAACATCTATTGAGCTCAATGCAGATGGGCAGCAGTCTTGCCTTCAAAGCCTGCTGTCTTTGCTCAGAGAAAGGCAGCCGACCAACCCCTCTTAAACCCCCCCCCCGCCAAGGGTCTCGCGTCTGCCTTGGCCCCGTCCCAAGGGGCAGTGGTGACTGCAGTCCTTGTTTCCACAGGCAAAAGAGCAGGGCCCCCTGGACCTCCCGGCGCACAAGGACCCCCTGGGCCCCCTGGGCCACAAGGACCCCCCGGAATCCCCGGGATCCCTGGCATTCCAGGCACCACGGTAATGGGACCCCCTGGCCCACCAGGACCTCCAGGCCTACAGGGACCCCCTGGGCTGCAGGGACCCACCGGTAAGTACCTGGAGGGTGTGGGAGGTCACAGGGATGCCTGCCCAGGACAAAAGCCATCAGTTGACTGCCAGCATCTGCTTTCCTTGCAGCTCGCAACCCATTATGTGGTCCTCAGATACCCTTAAAACTGCAGAAGGCTCAAGGGGCAGACGGCAACCCCCAGGCCTCTGCGCCCCTGTTCAGGATCATCCTCCAGTCTTTGACGGGCATGGTTTATGGAACAGCTGGTGTAAAAGTGGCACCAGTATGAGCTTAATAATAATAATAATAATAATAATAATAATAATAATAATAATAATAATAATAATAATAATAATAATAATAACAACAACAACAAACAATAACAACAACAACAACAACAACAACAACAACAAACAACAACAACAACAACAACAACAACAACTCTATTTTTATGCCGCCTTTCTCCCCAAAGGGACCCAAGGCGGCGTACAACAAATTCAAAATAGTACAATAAAAACAATACAATGTAAAAACAATACAATACCTATAAATACTATAAAAATACTATACAATATAATACCAGTGATCTTGACATAAACCTTTAAAGTGAGAGAATTTAAGGAGAAAAAGGAGGAGCCTTTTTGTAACTCTGTGGCTGTAGTGCTTCCATCAGCGCCTCAATTTACTCAATGGATCACTCTGGGCTGAAATAATAACACAAACAGACACAATTTGCAGAAAGTCCTTCTTTGCCAAAAGAAGTTTCCAGAGGGTGGGGGAGGCCTGAATACAGGCGTGGGCAAGACCCCAAGGTCAGATTGGCTGGCTTTTTTACTACAAGGAGGGTGGGCAGCTGTGTCCAATTGGCCCTTTCCAGAGAGAGGCTGGAGCTTCTTTCTTTCAGCAGGAAGCAACTTGAATGGACTTTGTGGAAGGTTGATGCCTTTTTCAGAAATGTGAAGCAGGAAAGGGGGTGGCACAGCACTTCTCCCTTGTGAGCATCCCATAATACAGCTCCAGCACCGTGCTGTTCTCCTAGGACTGAAAGTCTGATGCTGCAAGCAAGCCTGCTATAGAAACTTGGTGCCGTGGGTTATGCATTGCCATGTTAACTGCTAGTTTATTATTATAAAATCATCCATTTTGCAGGTGCCACGGATAGAGCAGGACCTCGAGACGCACAGGTTAGTAAACGAGTCAGTGCCTCTAGACCCCTGAAATGACAAGACCCGAGGCTCATTTTTTTAATGAGAAAGAGCTACATGTTGCAGAGAAGCCTTTGAATGAAACCAGCACTTGCTTTCTCAGTAACAAGAATGCTTCCATGCACGAGAGGACCACCTTTAAACTGTCTTTCTCTGGCACTCACATTGGTTTTCCCCAGAAAAAGTGCTGAGATGCTTTTTGACAAATTCTGCAGGGAATCCTGTTAGTTATGCCTCCAGGGTAGTGCCTTCCCACATCACTGTAGGCATTTCCTGTTGCACACCAAGTTGCATGATTTGGTGGGTGACTGAAAAGACCTCCTTAATTGACAGCATGTTGTCATGAAAATTAACATCCTGCTGTTAATACCAGGAAAAATCTGCAAGAGGGCTAGGGTCTCCTTGTCCACCCCTTTCCATCCCTGGGCCCTTAGACATGTGTCTTCTTGAACCTTGTGCCCCCAGACAGAAGCTGAAAAATGCCTGCAGCACAATCGCACATGAACAGAGTGACATTGGGCGTAGGCGGATTGTTCCTATGACCTGTTTCAGCAATGCTGTCAGTGCCTGCAATGGCACCTTGCTCGTGTGTATAAAGTTTTTGTCTCAAATCTGTTATATTTTGATTTTGCAGCCTGCTGTTGTTCACCTTCAAGGCCAAGGATCAGCAATTCAAGTCAAGAATGGTAAGAATCCTAAGTGACTGATCTGTGGGAAATACAGAGAGAGAGAGAGAGAGAGAGAGAGAGAGAAGAGTTTTTATAATATTAAAACAGGTGTAACTCCAGAAGGTTAAAATGGTACTGAGCAGCTAGAGAGTCTTCTTTTCTTTGATGCACATCATCTGCTCCCCCTGCAATCACTTAAACAATTGCTCCCCTCTCAGCCAGTTTGGCTGCCTTTCTACGCCACTCCCCCCTTCCGTGGCCTTCTTCTCTTGCCTGCTTTTGCATTCATCGTCAGCTGTCTCACACCGCCCAGGGTGGGAGGAACCAGCCTAGGAGGCTGGGTGTTGGGGGGGGGATGGGGGGGAGAGACAGCTCTGTAGGAGGAAAGGGAGCAGACCCTCTCACTCTTTTCACACCTTTCCACTGGAAAACACTCTCCGAGCCTCCCTCAAGTGTTGCTTCCCAATCCTGGCAGCCCATTAGGAGGAAAGCCAAGGGAAAACAATTTGCCATGTGGGAGGCTCCTGCCGCCTGCCCCTCCTGCCATCCCTTGTGGTGTAATAGGATACTGCCCAGCCCTTCCGCACCATAAGATTTCAGCAGAAGGTCCCCAGGGTCTCCAGATGGCGAGTTCACTCCTCCCTTTTCTGCCCCTGCCCTCCTCCTAGCAAGGGGAACCCTCTGTGCACGGCTTCCTCCGCCACCCAAGTGAGCTGGAAGGCATGGAAGAGATTGTGCCTCTGAGTCTTGGAGTTCAGTCTCGAAGTCCTGGCCAGAAAGTGGCGGGCGGGGGGGGGGAGGCGGGCCTTCTTCATTTGCCAGATTCCCCCCCCCCCGGTTCCTGTTTGCAACCAAATCTGCTCGATCACAGCTGGTGTGCCAGGAGGAGAGAAAGTGCCCGGGGCCTCCTGAGCACTTGAGAAAGGCTGCCTCAGTGACCAGCCCCCAAGAGGACCTAGTTGAGAAAGGCCAAGGACAGCCGGTGCTTTTTGACGGGTTATTGTGCCAAATGCTTAATAGATTGTACTGTATATGGAGATAACTAGATGATTCTTCCACCGCTAAAACCTTTTGGTATGGAAATGCTGCCTAAAGAAAAAACCTACCAAATATATATACCATATTTTTCACTCTAGAAGATGCACTCCCCCCCTTAAAAGTAAGGGGAAATGACTGTGTGTCTTACAGAATGAATACAGCAGTCCCCACTACATATACGTTTTCATTTAGAGAGAAGTTACCTGCACAAAGCCACCCCCAGGCCCTGCTGAAGCTGGGATTCCTCAGTTCCAATCACCTCATTTGCAAAGAGGCTCCCAGGGAGACTCTGCCCTCACCTTTTGCAGCTGGGATTCCACAGTTCCAATCACCTCATTTACAACCCTCCCCTTTTGCAGCTTGGATTCCACAGTCCTAATCACCTCATTTGCAACCCTCCTCTCCCCACCCCTTCCCTTCTGCAGCCAGGATTCCCCAGTTTAAAAAAAATCACTTGGTCTGCAAGGAGGTCTCCTCCACGGACTCTCTGCCCCCCCCCCTCTTGCAGCCAGGATCCCCCCACACACACCATGAAACTTTAGACTAAACTTTTTTTCTTGTTTTCCTCCTCTAAAAACTGGGTGCATCTTATGGTCAGGTGCATCTTAGAGAAGGCCTGGAGCCAGATTTAGCAAAAATCAGCAAATTGGTGGGGGGGGGGAGCTAAGGGATCCAGCAGCAAATATGGAGTGTCATAATCAATCATGAAACTCCTTTCTCTCACCATTCCCCCCCAACACACATACACACACACACACACACACACACACACACACACACACACACACACACACACACACACACACACACACACACACACACACACACACACACCGCACCTCTTTCCCAGCCCCACATAAGAAACACCTTCTTCTACAGACTGTAGGCACTTGGCTCAGCCAGTGGGTTCCCTTGCAACCCTGCCCAGATCTTACTGTTCTAAGTGGCCACTGACCAGAGCCTATTGGCTCCTATGGAGGATAGGGCATGCGGGGGGGGGGTGTGGGACGCTCTTCGGCCACCTGTCCTGAGCAGAGGGCTCCTAAAGAGATCCCAGTGGCATCTTGCCTTCCCCTTTGTTCTCCCAAAGCAGGCCTGGGCCAAACCAAAGCACTTGGGGCTCAGTGGCAGGAGTGTCCCGGCCAAGAGCCTCGCCTGCAATCGTAGAGAGGGGAAGCCTGTATTTGTGCTGCATTTGTGCCTTCCTTCCTGACGGGTCCTGAGTGACGGCCATTTTCTCATACTGAGATCTTTCAGGTGGAGTGCTGAATGACTGGTCTCGCATCACCATGAACCCCAGAGTGTTCAAACTGCACACGCGCAGTGGAGAACTGGAGGTACTGGTGGACGGCACCTACTTCGTCTATAGTCAGGTAGAAGTGAGTACGGTCTTAGGCCTAACTCTGTTTCCTGTGTCCCAACTGCAAGTGCGGATGTGAGAAGAGCATAACGGGTGGGGTGGGGGGGGAGGGGAGGGGTGGGGACAGTTGGGGGCCTCCAAGGCAGGGGAGCAGGTCATATAGTTCAGGGTACCAGAGGCGAGTGGGCAGGGGAGGGCCCCCAAGGAGGCCTTTGACGACGACAACCACCCTGCTGGCTCCTCGGCCTCAGTTCTCGGGTGGCCTTTGCTTCCTCGATGCTTGCATGGATGGGAAAGCCAGGGAGGAACGATGAATCAGAGCCCTTAAGCTCCCTCTCATACACAGGAAAGCTGCTGCCCATTCCCGTGGACCCAGCATGGGCAAGCCCTGGCCCTCTGATGTTGCCCAACGGTGACTCCCACTGGCCACAGCCCACACCACTGGTGGGGAAGGAAGGTGTAGCTTGCAGTCCCGAAGCCTCAGGAGGGGCACACACTGCCCATCCCCACCACAGACAGCCTTTGAGCTAGGGGGACCTCGGGTCCTGCTGGCTGGGCCTCCTTCCATCAAACGGCCGGATGACTGGCTTTGAACTGGCCTGTTGATGAGTCTGAGGGCATCAAGTCAGGTGTCATCATTCAGAATGGCCCACTTTTTCTGGCCCTGCTCCTGGCACATCTGCCGTGGATTGGCTGCCGTGTTCTCTGTAGAAGATGCATCCGATTCCAGCCAGCGTCAGTGGAAGGATTCCATGGGCTGACCATCCTGTTGCTCCCGCTGGAGTTAAGCTCAGCACCCCACAATCCCCATGCAGGACAGTCCATTCCGACGTTGGCTCAGCATGGCTGCATGGCGTCAAGCTGGAAGGCTAAAGCCAGACCTGGCCTCCTGTTGCTGAGAAAGGGTGAAAGCAAGCAGGCAGGGGAAAGCGTGGGCAGGAGGAGTCCAAGAAATTATTTTGCCAAAATGCAAAATGTAAATTGTATCTAATCACTTTGAAAGGCTCACAGGCGCCCACTTTGAGCGAGTGTCATTGTGTGGAGGGACTGCTTTAGTCAGAGGCTCTCGCACCCGGGCCAGCAGATCCTTAAGAGGCAGCCAATGGGACGCCTTCCAGGTGTGTGGCAGGCATGTGTTTCTGACGGTTTGCATGGACAGCCCGCCCTCCGTTCCTGCCCACCTGCTTTAGCGACCCTCCTCTTTCCATGTCCGCTGCCTTCTAGGTCTATTACATCAACTTCACGGACTTTGCCAGCTATGAAGTGGTGGTGGACGAGAAGCCTTTCCTGCAATGCACGCGAAGCATCGAGACCGGCAAAACCAACTTCAACACCTGCTACACAGCCGGCGTGTGTCTCCTCAAAGCCCGGCAGAAAATTGCGGTGAAAATGGTCCACGCTGACATCTCCATTAACATGAGCAAGCATGCCACCTTCTTCGGGGCCATCCGGCTAGGAGATGCGCCCACCTCTTAAAAGCAACAACAGGGCACGAGGCAGGAGAGGCACCAAGTGGCCACTGGTGACTCACAAGGGGGAACCTGACCACAGAGACTTATCTGTGGATGCCAGTGCACGAGGCAAGAGGGCCGCGTCCCGTGGCTTCCCGGACCGGAGTGATGAAAGCGGAATGACAGACCAGAACAAGGGCAGAGGGCAGGCCCGCCCTGATGCCCCTGCCAGACTCCTGGGGTGGGGGTGGCTCCCTTCTTCAAAGTTGCACTCGGAAGAGCAGCTGCGGTGCAGAGGGGCTGGCGGCAGGAGGAGGGGGGCCCTCGGGAGTGTTGCTCTGCCCGCCCACCCCACCCCCCACCCCTTGTGCACGCCAGTGAGCGCATGGGACGATTGGGGTGGCCTGGGCTTCCCCACAAAGAGAAGGGAGCCCTTCTGGAGGGGCTGGGTGTCCTGCTGCCGGGCAGAAGAGGGAGATGGTGTTGACCAGTGTTTCCGGGCAGTGGGGGGGGGGAATCAGGGGAAGAAGATGTTGGGGAGCAGAATTAAGGGCTCTCTGGGAAGCTGTGTCTTCCCAGGGCTGGTGTTTCAATGGTGACAGGCAGGGGAGCCCCTGATGGCCCCTCCCTTTGTTGCATGG
This sequence comes from Phrynocephalus guinanensis, assembly GCA_037367245.1. Taxonomy (NCBI): domain Eukaryota; kingdom Metazoa; phylum Chordata; class Lepidosauria; order Squamata; family Agamidae; genus Phrynocephalus; species Phrynocephalus guinanensis. The sequence continues at coordinate 40,117 of CM074748.1, read as the reverse complement.
TGGCTTTTCCTGCCAGATATGCCAAGGCTGCCCTGGGACCCCCCTCCTTCTGGGGGAAGCATTCTTGTAGCAAAGGACATCTCATTCCGTCCATGACAACACAGATGTTTCCAGAGGCTCCAGAAGTGCCTTCATCAAGGCGGCTCTGTCCAATTCCGAAGCCGAAGCTTCAAGGGGCAGGCTCTTTGCAAGGGCCAATCGCAGGCGAAAGGCTTTCTCCCTTGCCTGCCAGCCTGCTCGGGGGTCTTTCGGGTTTCACCCAGAGGGCAATGGCCACCTCTTGTCTGGAAGAATCGGCCCTGGTTGCAGCACTCCCAGCCCTGCATGGCCAGCAGCTTCCTGGACTTAGAAGACCAGAGGAGCAATAACAGGGACAGGAGGAGACGTCTGGTGGCTCCACTTCCTTGCCGCTCCCGGACAGAGGGGCTGTCTCTCGTGTTTGAGGCCAGTCCTTGCCTCAGGTAGACTGCTCCTGGGAGGCAAGAAGTAGGATTCTCCTGAAAGAGGTGGGGATTTTGTGGGCATATTCTCCTGAGAAAGGGAAGGAAACAGCAATAACCTCCATCCATTACAGAAGCCCACTTCTGGGGCAGTGCAATGCCAGAGCTTCCCGCGTGCTTAGTGCACCTGGAGCTTTGAAGCAATGAGCTGCTAAGAGAACCCTTTACCTGATCCAGTTGATGGACCGCCCTGTCCCCCGTGCCCTTCTGGGTACAGTGACAGAAGGAAAGTGAGACCTTGGTCTGGCTCCCTCCTCGACCTACCCGGCTGCTCCACCACCACCTTACCAACTTGCTTTTTTTCCCTGTGGACTTCAAGTCTTTGGCTTGAAGAGGGCAGAGGCACTGCCTGCCCTCACAGTGGGGGGGGGGGGTCCTGGAGGCAGAAACAGCCTGGGCAAGTATAGGGAACCTTTGTCAGCCGGTGCAAGAGCTCTTGCTGCATTTCTAAAGCCAGCAAAAATAAAATCTGTGGAAGTGGGATTGGCAGCCCTTCAGGCAAAAGTTGTTTCCATGTTTGATCTGGTTAGCAACACCAGGGGTCCCTCATAAGGCATCTGCAGGTGGCTTGTCCTGCTGTCAGGAACTCCAGCAGGCTTCCCAGGCCTCCTCCCTCTTGGGAGCAAACAGAAATGTAGCAGAAGAAGGGAGGCATGTTGGGCGTCTGGCGCACAAGCTTGCAAAGGAGGACAGCCGCCTCTCCGGTGCACCCACCCTTCCTGCACACTCGCCTAAGACTGGGATTGCGGGACGGCTCTTGGCACCCAGGGCCGGTTGCCTCTGGCACCTGCATGACTCACCTCAGCCTATTCCCCACCCCACCTCCCTGCCCCAGGGCAAGCCTCTCTCCTTGAGGTCAGAAAAGTCCACCTGAGCACCACACAGGCTGCCTCCAGCTTTCACAGGCCGGTGGGTGTGGAAGGGAGAAGGTTTTGCCACGTGTCCAGCCCTGCAGCTTTCCCTGCTCTGGGTTCACCTGGGGGGGGGTGTCACCTGGGAATTTGGAAGCAGCAGCAGCCTAGGGAGGAAAGCTCCTTGTGAGGCCAGCAGGACCTCACAGCATGGTCTGTATATATGATATATATATAGATATAGTTATATATAGATATATATATATATAATGTATATAAACTGGGATGTAATTTTCCATACATTGACAGTATTTTCTTTGGAAATAAAATGTTTCTGATGTGACTTCATTTAATCTACTTTATGCTACTTTTATGATGTGTCCAGTGAGATCCCAAGTAAGCCCAGCCCGGGGGGAGGGGGGTGTCTTGCCAACAGTGTCAGGCCTGGGAAAGCGAAAAGAGTGTGCAAAGGAAATCCTCAGATTCTTGGTGCAAATGAGTTTCTCTCTGACTCTTTTGCTTTCACAAAGGCCATTGGCCAGGGGATTCTCTCAACAGAATTAGAAATAAGCAGACTTCCTTCCTCAGTACTGGGAGCTCGTTATTTAAAAAAAAAGATGGGAGGTGTTCTCAAATCCACTGCCTCCCCCAGGGGGTGGGGCGATGGCAGCCTCATGTAAGATCAGCTGAACACACACACACACACACACACACACACACACATCGGACAACCTTCAGGACAGAGAAAGAGCCCCAGAGCACCATCTATCCCCTTCTGGCTGCTCCACAAGGGGGTGTGTCAAGAGGGCTGTGCGGGGGGGGGGTCTTGTGGAGCCCTTGAAACTCTTCCTACTTGGACCAGCAACTCCTGGGATGTCTCTCGGCCCAGCCCTCTTTCTGGGAGTGGTCCAAGAAAGCGGCTATTTCTGGCTCCAGCCTTTCCACAATCTCTGGATGGCTTTTAGGAATGTTGCATTAAAAAAAAAGACAAATGGAGAAGTAGACTTGTGGCACCTGCAAAGGCAGCATCTGTGTGCAAAGGGCACCAAGGGAAGGGCCTGCGGCACGGGAGCCGCCCCCCCCCCCCCGGCTGCTATTGGACTTAATCTGAACCATGCTAGATTCCCACCAGCAGGATCTGCAAATGGAATTCCCCAAAGATGCCTTACGGGGTACCAACCAGCAAGGAATATTTCAGGTTGTGTTTTCATGGATTAGAACCCACCTGTTTCTGAGACACGTGGTGGCAACCTTATGCTGAAGAGACCAAATCCTCTTGCAAGTTTTCAGAGAAAGCCTTGCTAGCCTAGACTGTAATCCATGGTCTTGAGATGGAAATAAATCTGCTTGTCCTACAAGGAGCTGCCTTTTTTTGTCTCTTGTTGTACCAGCTGGAAAAAAACTAGCACGGTTGAGAGCCTGCAAGAAGACACGGTCTTCTCAGCCTAAGGTTGCCACCACGTGGCTGGGTGTCCAACTGCGCAATCCACCATTACGTAGGACTATGGGAAAGACCATACCTGCGCAAGCATTCCAGAAGGGCTGGCTGTGTTATAGCCAGGATCAAAGACATGCAGGGCATGAAGGAGCAGGGGAGTGTAAAAGCCAGGGGGTAGGGGCCCAGGGAAGAGGAAGGTGGGACACCCCGGAGAGAAGGGTATGGCGCCTGTCAGCTCCTGTCTCCATCCAGGTGCAAGTGGGGGATCTCCAGAGCACCCACACGCCTTTGTGACGTGGTCTCTTCCTGGGCATGCCTCCGATCCCATCCCTCGGCGGGTCATTCAGGCTCCAGAGGTCTCGACCACAGCTGAGCCCTTCACCTGAAGGATGCCTGAGGAAGCCTGGGCACTGCCAGGCCAGGCCCTCGAGTGGCTCCCGCAGAATGAGTTCAAAAGGTAAGGCAGAGACCTTGTGGATTCCAGGCACTAAATCCTAACCCGTTCGCAGACATGGCAGCACTCACGTGAAGGGCTGTGTGAGCAGGGACTGAGACACCTTCAGACTTGCAAGGGAGGGGACATCCCAGCAATCTGCCCACCCTGCCTGGGCACTGGGAAGGTTTCCCATAGCCCTGAGCCCGGGGGTCTGCCCGCCTCCTGACGGGGCTAAAGGCCTTGGCACACCTCCAGGGCTCTGCCTCGCTTGTGCGGTTGGCTGATGCCTCCTGATCAGTGAGCATATGTGAAGGAGGCTAACAAGGGAAGGGAAACCTCGCTCATCAACTGAACTGCCCCCCCTCCCAGATCCTGTGGCCAAGTCATCACTCTTGGCTGGAACTTGATAAACATGCAGCTCTTGTTCCACCCGAGAGCAGCCGGCTATTAACTTTGGGTGGAAAAAGCCATGGTCCCTTGGCAGCTTCTTTGCACTGAGAAACAAAGGAGGCACCCTTTCAGAAGAAAGACAGAAGCTGGCGGGGGGGGGGGCAGGGCCCCCAAGACAGAATACATCCAGGCAGCATTGCTACGAAGCTCGACAGTACAAAAACATTGCGGATGATCACAACATGCAGCCGTATGAATGCCCCAGAAGGGCTTGCCCGCCTCTGGCTTTTGTTGCCCTCCTACTACACGCACACGCACACCCACGGCAGCAAGTGCCGAGGCTGCTGCGGAGGGGCGGGGGCGGGCCTTGAACCCAGAGCCAGCAGCAGCCGCAGCAGCCGCAGGAAGAGCGCCCTCCGCCCAGCGTAGCCGCCGCCTGGCTCCCTGCCCCTGCCCGATACGGCGGCGCTTCCTCACAGCCACCCTGCGAGGTAGGCTCGGCCGAGGGAGGGGCGGAGGGAGAGCCAGCCCGCCAGAGGCTCCGCCCCCTCCGCGAGCCACGCCCCGAAACGCCTCGGCCGGACGCCCAGGGCAGGAGGGAGGGAGGGAGGGAGAGCCCCCTCCCGGAGGAACAGCGCCTGCGCCGCCGCCACTGAGATGGCGCCGCGGCCGTGACGCGGACGGGGGCGGCTTCCGGCGCGCGCGGCTTCCGGCGAGGCGGTCCCTCCCAAGATGGCGGCGCGCGGGGGTTCGGCGGAACCGGAGCCGGAGCCGGAGCGTCTCTCGGAGCTGCTGGAGGCCGGCTGGCGGATGCTGGAGGAGGCGGAGAGCGGCGCCGAGCCCTCCTCGGGGGCGCCCGCCGTCCAGCGCAAGGTCCAGCGCGGGATCGCCCTCCTGGAGCGGGCCGCCCGCGCCGTCTCCGAGCTCCAGCTCTTCAGGTGGGGGAGGGGGAGGGGGAGGGGGAGGGGGAGGGTGGCGCCCGGCCCCGCAGAGCATGTGCAGAGCGCCGCCACCGGGCCCGGCCGCGAAGGGGGCTGGTGGGTGGGGGGGGGTGTCCCGGGCCGCCCCCTTCCCCATACAGGACTGCCGCCCGAGGCAGAACCTACCCGGGGGGGGGGGGAGAGGAGCCTGGCGGCGGCGGAGGGAGGGGTGGGGAGGGGGGCGGGTGCCAGCCAGACCCTGCGGGTGCGGGTGCGGGGAGGGGGGAAGGCTTGCCTGAGGTGGTGGGTTCCGGGAGGGGCTTCGGGGGGGGGGGGCAGACAGTGGCTCCGGGGGTCGCCCGGCCGGTTGCCAACCCGACCTTCTCTTCGCAGCCGGAACGAGGAGCTGGAGGAGATCCCGTCGGTGGACCTGCGGTTCCTGCTGGTGCCGGCGCTGCTGGCCGCCCTGGTCCTCAAGCAGGTCAACCCGGGGAAGCGCCTGGAGCACTTGGAGCGGGCCCGGGCAGCCTTCATGGACTTCCTCCGCCTCTGCAGGGACTACCAGGTCGCCCCCTTCGAGCTCCCTCGGGAGGATCAGCCGCAGGAGGAGGAGGAGGAGGAGGAGGAGGAAGGCCAGGAGGCCAGAGGGTCCTGGGGGGGCCCAGCCGCATCCGACCAGGCCAGGTTCATCTCCATGGCGGCCAACAGGCAGGCCAAGATCGAAAGGTGAGCAAGCAAAGATGTTGAAATGGCAGCAGGAAGTAGAGTATGGTCCCAATAAAGAAAATGTGTGGATTAATCTGGGCAGCTCTGGTTGTGGATGAGGAGCAGGGGCAGCTTTTCACAGAGAGTCTTTGCTTCAGGAATTCTTGGGAGTCGGTGGTGGCGGCGGCGGCGGCGGCAGCAGCAGCAGCAGCAACACCATCTTAAGAATAGATCCCTCCAGGGAACCTGGGAGGTGATGGCACTGATCAGCCAGCAGCCAAACTCTTTTGGAGGCCTTCTATTCATTTTCTCTCTCTCTCTCTCTCTCTCTCTCTCTCTCTCTCTTGCCAAAACCAGGTACAAGCAGAAGAAGGAGCTGGAGAACCAACTGGCCTCTTTAAAACCTTTCATTGACAGTGGCCAGGCGGCTGAGGAGCAGATTCGGGAGTTCTATTTATTGCAGATCAAGAAGTGGATCAGCACAAGCCTGGAGGAGATTGAGAGCATCGATCAGGAGAGAGCCATCCTCAGCCGGCGGGACGCACTGAAGCAGGTGAGAGAGCAGCCGCCCAGGGTCAACTAGGGGGTATCTGTGTGCAGGGGGGGAGGGGGCCTGAGAAATAGCTTTTCCTGGGGTAGTCCCTTCAGAGGGCAGCTAGAACGTTGCATAAGAACCTCCCCCACATCCCATACATGTTCTGCACACCATGTTTAAATTTACAGAAGAGGCTGAAGGTACTAGTGGCTCCTCATTCAGACCACTGCACTGCTTGTATGGGGGGGGGGCTTTGAACAGGTATTTCCTTATTTTGTCCCACTTCCCCTCTCCTGTAGGGTTCGGCCAGGCAGCCTTCCCAGCCTCCACAACCTCCAATGAAACCCTTCATCCTTACCCGGGATGCTACACAGGCCAAGTATATTGTTGTGGGTTTTTTGGGGGGCGGGGGAGGTGGTGCAACAGTTGTGCCATTCTGAGGAACCCTTGGGTAGGGGCCCTTTCCTTGCCTCAGATTCTCTCCAGGGCAGTATTTGGGTCACCTTAAAGTCCTGTCCCCACTTTTAAAAAAAATCTTAGAGTTTTTGGTGCTGGGTACCCAAGTCTGGCAACCATGACGGTGGATGATTGGTATGAACAACACCAGAAGCACGGGACCTTACCAGACCAAGGCATCTCATCAAAGGTCTCTGGTAGGTGAATTGGGGGTGGGGGGGCTGCTACTGGCTATATGTGTGTGCAGAGCTCACACCCAGGCTCAGCACATTAATCTGGTTGGTGGATCTTGTTCTGCTGGGCTCTCTCTCTCTCTCTCTCTCTCTCTCTCTCTCTCTCTCTCTCTCTCTCTGTGTGTGTGTGTGTGTGTGTGTGTGTGTGTGTGAGAGCACACACAGGACATCTTGGGAGGGAAGAAACTCAAAGAAATGTAAATGCTGCTGTCCCAGCCCAGAATCAGCTAGCACTCCCCCGATGCTCTGAATCTGGACAGATTGGTGGGGAGGGTGCAGTTCAGGGCAGCCCACCCAGGGTCTCAGTGGGGCTTTGGCTTTTTCTCTCCAGGGGGCACAGAAGCGCATCAGAGGGACCAGGAAGAGAGGAAGGACGAAGAAGAAGAAGAGGAGGAGGAAGAAGAAGAGAAAGCTGTATGGAAAGCACGGGAATGGGATGATTGGAAGGACACCCACCCGAGGGGTTATGGCAACCGAAAGAACATGGGCTGAGATGCGAGCCTGAGCAGAACTGTTGGCCCCATTGGCTTACCTGCTGGAGCATGATCACCACACCTCCTGTGGACTCCCTCTCCGAAAGGGAGGCGGGATGAGGCTCGTCCATGTGGGATGGAGTTTGACACTAGGCTTTCCTTGTGTGCTCCAGAAAGCAGAAGCAGCCAAACTTCATCTCATGAAGGCCTTAGGGAAGGGTTGAATGTCCCAGGTTCTCCCTTTCCTTAAACTAGGAATGATCAGCCACGTGGTTTTCCCTCCAAAGGACTTTGGGCTCCTGTAATTTCCCTGCTCAGTTCCTACTTGTGGACCTGCTGCTGCAATAGGTTGATGACACCTCCAGCTGCAGACCTTTTTCTTAAATGGGAGACTTCACCTACCATGAACCCTTGCTATCTCTGCTGTTCCGAGGAACCGGGGGGGCTGTGGGGTACGGAGGGCTTATTCATTGTTGCTGGATGATTTTACTGTTAGCGAGTATTGGACGTTAAAGATTCACCACCCCCATTCCAAGGAGCCCATCAGGATGAAATGGGGCCCATGACCTCCAGGCTTTTGGAAGTCTTGAATTCCTGAAAAGGCGCCATAGCCGATGGCATCCTCAGCCTGACACAGGCCCAAGTCCACAAACAGGACCTCAGCTGTTACCTTTTTATTTAAAAAATAAAACAAAACACTTCCGCTGACTCATTCAGAATGGTGTTGTTTTCGCTTAGCCCTGCTCTGTATTTGAACTCTCAGATTTGGGTCATGATAAAGGCCCTTAATATACAAGTCAGAAGCACTTTTAACCCTTTGGTGACTCAAGCAGAGAAGTGTGACTGACAGCTTCAGGGAGACTGCCTCCCTAGAGAAATGCCTCACTTCTAAGAAGGTGTTATGTGAAAACATGGGTTCTTTTACTAGGTCCAGAAACACAAGTGAACAAAGGGTCCCCCACTGCCCTTTTGGCCACTCAGGAGGTTCTCCCAGGGCTCTTCCTTGAGAATAACTGGGGAGGAGGGGTTGAGGTGGGGCATCACTTTTGCTCCTGGGTGCCTCAAAGGCCACCCCATACAGAGCAAACTGCATCAGTCTATTCCCATCTGTTCCTTGGGTTTACGTGGTAGAGGTACAAGTTCACCCACAGCCGTGGCACTGTGGCCCAGACCTCTAGAAGGGCATGGTTTGGGGTCCCTGTTAGAAAGCATGAGGGGAAGGGCAGCGACCATGCTGAGCATCTGCCCACTTGTAGAAGCAGGGACGTGGTGGCAGGGCACAGCAGAAACCCCCACGATCACCAGCGTTTCCTCCTGGGCCCCTCCTCCCAGGAGGACTCCGGGAACAATGGTGTTCGAGGGGTTACGCCCTCCTGAATCTGTTCTTCCATTGGGGGCTGTGCTCCTTCGGGTCTGGAACCTGTTTGAAGGGCCTTGGGCAAGAGAGGAATCACCTGCTTCCTGCGCTCTCTGACTGTGAGTGACTGCTCTTACTGGCCTGGCAAGCTGGTTTGGCTGTGGGGTGGCAGTCTCCACACCCCCATAGCACAAGGTGGGCAAGCCTCAAGGGGCATACAGTGGAATGAGGCTCCGCCAAGGGGGGTGGTGCATTGAGGTCATTGTTGGTTCTAGAGCTGTTCACAGACTTGGCGGGAGCAGGGAGACTGTGTGGCCCTGCATCATGTACATGGTAATGCCCTCTGAATGTTTGTAGTGCAAGGCATGGGCCCCACACCCCAAGTGGTTCATTTGAAAAGTGCTTTCACCCTGATTTCCTTTGATGGTTTGAACCCTGTGAGTCATGCACTTCCACCGTTCCTGCATGCTTTCCTTCTGGGCTCAGGGACAAAGACTCCTCTGCCTCCTTCCTGAGCTTCCTTGGGGTCTCACTGTGGCCGCAGCTGTGCACCTCTGAGCAGTCCTGGCTGGCTTGCACTAACCTCACCAGCATTGTGCTTGTTCTAGGGTTGGGCCGGATGTGAAGTCTTCCTTAATCCAAATGCCTTGGGGTCCACTAGGGCCAGAAGGAGGGTGGAAGGACCTTCCTTGATCTGTAGGGCCTCCATTCCCCCCACCCCGAAACTACCTGGGAGGAAGCAGCACCTCTAGCACTCAGGAGGAATCATGGAGTGGCCCCCAGTAGGAAGCTGGAAGGAATCACCGAGCAGGGTTGATTTCTCTGCTGATTTAAATTAAAAAGATGGAAGGGGGTAACTACTCAGCTTGAATGTGAATTAACAACCAAAAAAAAATTCAAATGAACATGTTAGCATCAAAAGGGTATATCTGTATGTGTGTGTGTGTGTGTGAGAGAGAGAGAGAGAGAGAGAGTGACAGAAAACGATGCGGTCCTGGATTTGCTGAGAGGGCATCCCAAAGGCACTGGCAAGGACAAAGCCAGATCTGAGGCAAGGAGGGGGTTAGTCTTCCCTGGCGTCGCGCTACCTGCTCCACCCCCACCCTCCCAGCAGGTACTGGGAGCGGAAGCCTTGTTGGGCCTTGCCTCTGCCCCCACTCCTGCCCTGTCGGAGAAGAAGGAGCCCGTGGGAGGGCCAGGAGAGTTCGTCCCCTGCGCCTGCCCTCTCATGTACATGAGTTTTCCTTTGGCCTCACTGCAAAGCCCCAGCCGGGTCAAAAGTCAGAAGCACAGCGCAGCCTGGTGTGCAAAGCTGCTCTGCAGTTGCTGGAACCAAAGTCCGAACCAAACCAAAGGACGCACTCGGGAGTGCCGGTGGACACGATGAAAACAATCATAGCTGCTTATTCACAAAACCAGAGCGGTAAGAGAGGCTGATGGGGTGGGAATTGGCTTGCAACCCATGAGGGCTCTTGGCACAGCCTTGTCCGGTGGTGGTGCTGGTTCTCCTGCAGCTAACATTCTGATTCCACAATCCAAATCCCTGGTTCCTCCTGATGTTTGGACGGAGGGGCACTGTTGGTGTGAGGAGTTTGGTTGCAACTTAAAATACTACTTCAGGGGACATATACTGCATCTAAATATAAAGAGGTTTCAGATTTCAAGTATCACATTTGAATTTTGACTTGGGAGGTGGGATGGGGGTGAGGCATGATACTTACAATCATCCATTCCACAAACTAAGCCAAAAACATTGTTCCTTGTTATAGTAAGTAATGGGCTTAATTTGTGTTGACAGTACAGTGTCATGTCCCTCGGGCATCCACACTCTAGGCTTGGTACTGGCCTTGCTCTTGTTGTCATGACCTTACAGATTATGGTTATGGAGAATCCTACCGAAAGGTGCCCCTTTGCCTAGCATGGCTCCTTGTGCTGGAAAGGGCTTCCCTCCCTCTGCAGTGGGTTTGGAGGATCCTCCTCCACCCTTCTGTGGAGACCCAAGAGACCCTCCCCTGCTGAAGAAGAGAGCCTTTGGCAGTCGGTGGGAGCTGGAAGAGGCGAAGGTGTGGCAGGCTCGGCTTGAAGCCCAGGTCCTGTCTGTTCAAATGCTCCCCATCAGGCCCTGATGGTGCCAGGGTGGGCCTGAGCCTCACCGGACCCACAGGACTTCAAGGAGGAGGAGGAGGAGGAGGAGGAGGAGGAGGAGGAGGAGGAAGCATGGATGAGAAAAGCAGAATGTCTCCCTGTGCACCTGCAAGCTAATTGAATAACCATTTGGAGGGGGAGAGCAAGGGCTGGGATTGCCTCTGCCCTGGTCTGGGGCTTGGATGGACCACTCTCTCTCCTTCTCTCCCCCCCCTCTTTCTTCCCCCCCCCCCTTTAATCTTCCTCTCTTCCTCACTCCTCTTTTTCTCCTGCGCTCAACTACGAACTACAAAGCAACTAGATCCACAACTTCAGCCTATCATTCTGAGGTCTCTTGGTGGAGTGGAAGCTATTTGGGGTGGAATACACATAAAGAGCTCTTCACTTCCCCTGATATCTTCCCCAGCTGGATACAAGAATGACTAGATGGGCCTTGCAGACCTCTTGGGTAGTACGTCTGAGGCACTGGGAGGGGGCAAGCACCATCCCTCTGCCTCTTTTGGCAGGCCAGAGTCCATGCTGCCCGTAGGAACCCTCCTGACTTGTGCCTGCACATCACTCTGAAGACAGGGGTTGCAGGGGAAATTATTGGGTCACAAATATGCAAAAGCTAGAAAGGCTGCAATGAATTGGCTGAGACCTTTTAGGTCACCACTAATGATGAGAAATTCCCTCTGCCTTAGAGCTGATAACCAAATAACATAAAGCCTGGGAAATTTCTCTTAAAATGCCTCTAAAATGCATTTCAAAATAACTAAGAAACTTTACTCATTAAATAAACAAAGTGGCTTATTTCTTGTACTGCATGTCATACTTTTGAAATGCAATTGTTTAACCTCCTTGTTTCCCCATAACCCAAATAACAATAATTACACTATATCACTTCTACATTGTTTCTTCTTTTTACAATTTGTCATCTTAAAACAGTTTTTCTTAGTCTGTGTACCCTGCATTGGGTTCCACAAAAACAGTTTTTTAAAATTCACACATTCTGTAAACTGTCACCTCATGACTGCGATTTTTTAGACCAGCTACATTTGACAGTCTCAGCTGGGTAACATTCATATGACAGAACAGGTGGCTTCTGAATGCTTATCTGGGCTACTGGCTTTAGCATGCTTGTTTGCAAGGGGAGATCAGAGTTCACCCCAATTGGAAGCATGTGTTGTGCCTCCCATTTGTGTGTGGAGGTGGAAATCTGTGGGTGGGTGATGAAACTAACCAGTCAAAATTGGATGTATAAACTCTTTCCTGCCTGCCTGCTTCCAGACCAGTGACAATTTAGCTCCTGAGTGTGAAACGAAAGATCTCTTGGGGTGAGTGTCCTCCCCCCCCCTCCTCTTCATCCCACCCCACAGCTCCCTGGGCTGTGTTTGCATGGAGGTCCGTGAAGGTTAATGTTTCACCAGTAATAAGTATGAGGAGGTGGGAAGAAGGGATCAAGGCTGGGGCCTTGGATGGAGGCAATAATAATAAGTAAAATGTTGGCTTAAATCTTCCTGCCTTATCAGTCGTTTTAGGACGGGATGACCTCTGTGCCAAAACGGAGGCTGGGAGGCAGCCTCTCCCTCGGAGAGGCTGCAAATGTAATCAGTCTACTCTCGATTCCTTCGTCTAAGTCATTAATAAAGATGTTGAATAGCACCAAACCCAGAACAGAACCCTGGGGCACCCCTCTCTATGCTGAGGAGAAGCGATCATCATAGGCAACCAATTACCAATCCACCTAATGGTAGCATTATCTATTCCACATTCTACTAACTTCTTCCCAAGGATCTCATGGGAATCCTTATCAAAGGCGTTACTGAAATCAAGATAAACAACATCCACAGCATTCCCCTCACCCACCGGGCCTGTTAACTCTATCAAAGAAAAAGATCAAATTAGTCTGGCTTGCCTTGTTTTTGAAAAACCCGTGTTGACCTAGTAAGCATTGCTTGTTAAATAATTACAGACTTCTAAGCATCACCTAAAGCTTTCACAGATTCTGTAACATTATGGGAGCTATTTCCTTCCATATATCCTTGTTTCCACCTTGCAATACTTTTGCCTGGCTCCAGCTGCTGGGGTCCTTGAATATGAAGGGAAGGACTCTGCTTGCCTGCCATCTCTGGGGCCCAGCCCAGCAGGAAAGATAGTGGGTGGAGGGTGGAGGAGAAGCTGAGCAAACAGGTGAGCATCACATGCCCTGGAGGAGAAGGGCACCAGCGGACAAAGTGATGGTGGCTCACAGCTGTGTTTTCCTTGGCAGGCAGCCATGCCAGTGTCCAGGCTGCCGTTCTTCGCATGCTCCGGGCACTTCCCTGGCCTTCACAGAGAGACGTCCAGGCTTGCATACAGCTGCTATCGGTCCTACAATGGATCCTAAGCTTCCTGATGATGGGTGAGTGAGCGGCCTGTTTGGTGGCCACGGCAGAGTCACACCACCACCAAGCCGGGTGAAATTGTCCTTTGTGCCAAAAGAATGCTGGAAGCAAGTTCAGACTCAAGCAGGCTTTCTGACAGTAGACATCCTTGTGCCCAGGAGAATGTGGTCCTGTTTCTGGGCACCAAACACAGGAGAAGTCAAGTGAGGTGGCAGCCCACCCACTCCCACTCTCTGCTCTGCCTTCCAGAGGCATCTGGAACTCCAGCAGGTGCTGCAAAGAGGATTCAGGGAGGGAGGGAGGGAGACTGGCCTCAGAGTAGGAGGGCAGGTGAGGAAAGAGGCAGACTCTCTCTCTCTCTCTCTCTCTCTCTCTCTCTCTCTCTCTCTCTCACTCTCTCTCACTCTCACTCACTCACTCACTCACTCACACACACACACACACACACACACACACACACACACACACACACACACACACACACACACACACACACACACTTTCAGCTCAAGGTCACGGTTTCCAAGGGCTGATGCAGATCTTGGGACACCTATAGTTTGGGCAGTTTAGATGCAAGCAGGAAACAAGCTTCTATGGTTGCTGTTGTTCTTCCCCCAGGGATTGTTCTGCTACTGCTTCTCATCTATTTGGTTTTCACCAGTTTCTGGCCCATTTCTGCCTTCTACCTGGCTTGGCTTATCTTTGACTGGGACACCCCTGAGAAAGGTACGTATGGTTGAGTCCCCTACTTGCTCTGCTTTTTGCTTTCTTGACATCAGTGTTTTGGTTCGTGAGCCTTTTCCCTTAAACATTATCTGAAATTCCACAGTGAACTTTGGAGGCAGTGTTTTCACTCCCTCTCATATATGAAGTTCCTACATTTCTCCTTCTGTTATTTTTGTTTCCAAAATTGCTGAGATGCATATTTTGTCTGCCTGCCTGCCTGCCTGCCTGCCAGCCTGCCTGAAATAGTTTTATCCCACCTTTCTCCTTTCAAAGTCCATTCTGGAGGCAGCCTTGTACCTGTTCATTTTGTTAATGTTAGGAGGGAATTAGAATTCTTATGGGATCTCAGGAAAGTCCCCTGGGGCTATCTAGCAGAGACTTCTGGGCACCTCCCTATAAACTATATGGCCCATCAGTTCCTGGGAGGACTCTGTGACACTGACTGCGGACACATTTTCATTCCTTTGAAAGGAGGCTGCAGCTCTCCCTCTCTACAGCCCAGGGCAACCACCACAGCCAACGATGCCAAAGTTCTTGCTGGCAGTTATAGTTCCTTTCGAAGCCCTGCCTGCCGCTTCCTCTCCAGCAGGGAAGTCGGTGTCCTTCCTGCCCTTGATGCCCCTTGCATCCCCTGTGCCCTGCAGGTGGGAGGAGCTCTTCCTGGGTCCGAAGCTGGTCCATCTGGAATCACTTCCGGGACTATTTTCCTATTCAGGTGAGAACCCTCAGGGATGTTGGGGAGCTGGAACTGGGGGGGGGGGAGTGGTGTGCTCGTTCTCTCCTATGCCAGGTGCAGCAGAGGGGCCACACTTGCATTGGAGAGACCCATTGTGCACTAGTGAAGAGCTACTGGCTTCAGATCAATTTCCCGGATGCTGTAGAAGGGGTCAGCACCAGAACCTAGACAGAACTGTTGCCAAAGGACCAGTCAGCTGCAGGTGTTCACAGCCCAAGCAGCGTCCTTTTAAGAAATGCACAGGCAGACGAAGAGAGGCTTCCACTGAGAAAGAGAGCATGTTTGCAGTGCACCTGCAGTCCCCGCATTGCTATGGTCTTGTCCAATAATTTTCCAAGCCAACCAACTAGATGAAAAACAGCTAGATCTGGTGCCTGCCACTTTTGTCCTGCCTTTCATGCAGGAGAAGATTATTGAACAAGATGATAGCCATGTGGGGAGTGGCTGTATAGTTTCCCCTGGGGTCACAGAGATTTGCCCTGGGGTCCCAGGAGTCTCCTTGGAGATCAACCCATGGTTAGGGCTGCAGAATCCCCAGCCATGTGTGGGTTTCCCTTGGCCAAGAAGTCCATGCGGAAGAGAGGGAGCAGCCTGTCCTTCTGCCCTGCTTGGTATGCTTTGTCCTCTGCCTCCAGCTGGTGAAGACTCATGACCTGACTCCCAGCCAAAACTACATCATCGGAGTCCATCCTCACGGGATCCTGTGTGTCGGTGCTTTCTGCAACTTTGTCACCCGCTCGACTGGCTTCTGTGAGAAATTCCCTGGCATCAAACCCTTCCTGGGCACCCTGGCTGGCAACTTCCGGTTGCCCGGGTTCAGAGAATACCTCATGAGCGGGGGTGAGACTGGCCTTTTTCTTCTCATCCCTTGCCCTCCTGCCCCCTGGATGATCCCTTGGGGAGCAAAGGCCGGGCTTAGGCCAGATCCAAGCATGGCATGCACGAGCCATTCACAACCTTTGTAGGACAATGTAGGGCAATCATCTAATCTTAACATTTCCCAATAAATAGTACATCCAATTCTTAATAGTAATGAATGAATGCACTTCACTATACTGTAGCTAACACCGCACTGGATATTAATTAATAAAGGCTTCCTAATGGGATAATTATCATTCCAGTCCTAGCTTAATGAAAAGGGGGCAGGTTCCTGACAGGCCTGGTCTTCTGTACATGTGCAGCCACCTACCCTTTTTGGAGAGGCGCTGAGTTGTTCTCTCACCATAAACCTTTGTAGCCGTTTAGCACTACTGTTGGCTGCCTGGTGGGAATGCATTGTGTTGGCTTGCTGGTTGTACTTCACGGGGGGGGGGGGGGGGGGGAGGGGGGGGGAGCAGAGCGGGCAACCCGAAGAAGACCCCCTGCGTGGCTCCTTCGCCCAGGCCTGTACCCGGTGACGCGCCGCGGGATCGAGTACCTCCTCTCCAGGAACGGCACCGGCAACGCCGTCGCCATCGTCGTGGGCGGCGCGGCCGAGTCGCTCTCCTGCCAGCCAGGGGTGACCCAGCTGATCCTGAGCAAGCGCAAGGGCTTCGTCAGGATGGCGCTCCAGCACGGGTGCGTGTCTTCCCCCCCCCCCCACGCGCGCGCGCACGGGCACCCCGCACCTTTCCCCCCCCCTCCCTCCCAGCCGGAGGTTGGTGCTCAGGTGGTTCAGAGGTTGGCTCCCTGCCGGCCGAAGCAAAGGTCGCGTCCTGAGAACAGAGAGCGCCCGCTCGGCAGGCAGGAAGGCTTGCCTGCCTTCTCCTGACGGTCCATGAAACGGCATCCTGCAGATCAGAAACCTCCCCTGCCTTCCCCAAATCCCCCCTCCTTCGTCTGAGGGGTGCTTTCTGGGCAAGGCGGGGGGGGCGCTGCAACCCTCTTATAATGTCCGCGGGGGGTGTGTGTGCCTCGGTTGTGCTGCTCCCTCCAGCCCTGGAGACACGGCCGATCCTCTGCCCAGCTACATGGCTGCCTGGGGGAGGAGGTGTCTCTCCTGGGGGCTGGGGGAGGGGTTGGATCCCAGCCTTGGCTTTCGGGGTCGAGGGAGTGGTTCCAACCCCACAGCCACCGACCCGGCTCTCGTTTCCCGGCTCCCGCGGGTCCTGCAGGGCCCACCTGGTCCCGGCCTTCTCCTTCGGGGAGAACGACCTTTTCCAGCAGGTCCGCTTCGAGGAAGGCAGCTGGATGAGGCGCCTCCAGGACCGGGTCCGGAAGCTTTTGGGCATCGCTCCCTGCTTCTTCTACGGCCGAGGCATCACCTCCGCCCACTCGTGGGGTTTCCTGCCTTTTCCCAGGCCGGTGACCACCGTCAGTGAGTATCTCCCGAGCGGCTGATGGAGCCATGCCAGAGCCTCCGGGCGGAGGCGGGCGACCCGGCGGGCGGCGGAAAGCCGCGCTACTCGACACGGCAGCCACGCCGCCTCTGGGCCCCGGCAGGCCCCCCTTTTCTTGGGGAGGGGCTCCTGGCCTCTCTCTTCTTTGAAGGGACGGGTGGGAGGGGGCAGCCCAGCCATCTCTGGCGCGGAAGTTGGGGGCGGGCGGGGCGGGGGAGGTCGCTTGTCACACACGGGCTGAGGCCGGGAACCCGAAGGCTCGGCCTCCTCGCCCCGTCCCATCCCGCGCTGCGAGAGTCACCGCTCCGCGCCCGGGCCGAGGCTCCCAAGGGTGGCAGATGGCTTTCAGGCGCCCGGCGATCCCCTCCTCCTGGCCCTCGGGGCGGGGGTGGGGGGGGTGGGGTGGGGTGGGCGGCCGCAACCCGAGCGCCGCCTCTGCCCACGAGCTTGCGTCCTCGGGACTCGGGAGTCCGCCCCAGGTAAGAGCTCCGTCGGCGGGTCTGCAGTGCGGCCTGACCGGCTCCTTTCCTCCCGCCGCACCTAGTCGGAGAACCCTTGACGGTGCCCAAGGTGGAGCGTCCGACGCGGGAACTGGTGGATCGGTACCACGCCCTGTACGTCCAGTCCCTCCGCAGACTCTTCGACGAGCACAAAGTCGCCTATGGGCTGCCCGAGGAGGAGGAGCTGCGCATCCTTTGACGGCCACCGGCTCTGGAGGGGCTGCTCCGCTCAGGCGCACCTGGAACCCCCAACCAACCAACCAACCAACCAACCAACCAACCAACCAACCAACCAACCAACCAACCAACCAACCAACCAACCCAACCGCCCTGCCCCCCTGGAAAGCGAGCGCCCCCCCCGGGGGGATCCTCCTTCCTAGGGGTGGGGGGTGGGGGGAGCGGGACTGGCCACCTCCCTTTTCAGCGGGGCTCGCCGTCCCCCAGCAGCAACAGGGGATCCCGACCGGCTCCCCACTCGCATCCTCCTCACCCCCGTTGCGCGGCAGAGGGTGCCGGAGGGACCGCGGCGGGTTGCTCTCCGTGCGCAGAAGACGCCGCGCTCGCTCTTCCTTGGGAGAAGCCGCTCAAGGAAGGAAAGGGGGAACAGGCAGTCCTTGGAAGGGAAGGACATTCCGCGAGATGGCGCAGAGGATGGCAGAGTCGCCAGCCAAGCAAGGGCTTCTTCGTCCGCCGGCGTCCCGTGGAGAAGTCAGCGGTTGAAACCCCTCCTACAAAAAGAGGGGTCCCCTGCTCCCGCGGCAACCTGCCCTCCTGCTTGGGACGCGGGCATAGGAGGGGAACGGGCTCACACGCCTGCCTGCCTGCCCTCCCTGCCTCCCTTCCTGCTTGGTTTGGAGAGGCCCACCTCTGCATCTCCCTGGCTTGCTGCTCAACCCGATAGCCAGGGTGGAAGTCATCAGCCGGTTGTGCTTCAGGGGCCCTTGGAGGGCTCCCCTCCCCCCCCCAAGCTCCAGCTAGCGTTTGGGGATTGGTTGCTCTGGAAGGCCCCAGCCATCTGGCTGGCTTAGCATAGATGCTCCAGACTCAGGGGCCTCAGTGGACACCATGCTGCCCAGCCGTCCCAGGGTAAAGGATGCTGGTCAGCCAAAGAAGAAGGAGAGGAGTCCCATACCCTGCAGGGCTTAGCCAGGGTCTCTGCCTTGATTAATACAGTGGCAGCTTTGGTCTTAATCCACTGACCAGCCTTGGCTTGCACAGGGAAAGAAGGGCAGAAGCCAGGGGGGAGCTGGCCCTGCCCGCAAGCCTTGCAAGACCCCTGTAGGCCTGAATGCATTCCTCACCCTTTTCCCCCCCCACCTACAATTATCTGCACCAGGGAGGCCTTCCTGACCCAAAAGGGGGGGGGGGGAGCCGCGTGTGCCCAACTGCCTTCTCCACAGCAACAACCTCTCCAAACTGCTCAGTGCTACCATTCTACTCCCCCCCTCCCCCAGCTCCCAGCAAGGGTGTCATGCCATGGCCTCTTCACCAGCCCCTGCCTGTTCCTGCCACAATACACAAGCATTGTCCCAAGAAACCCTCCGGGTAAAGGGAGCCCTGCAAAATGCTGCCCCAGGTCTTCAATGCCACAGAGGCCTTCCCAGTGGGATGCCAGCCAAAGAGATATGTCTTTGCCCTCCCCTCCCCCAACACACACACACGCATGCAGGCCCTGCCTGGCCTCTTTTGTGGGCATCAAAACTGGGAGGCCTTCCCACTCAGACACACAATACACACATCCTATTTGTGTTGCCGCTGCTGCTTCTCCCTTGCACACAGCAGTGACCCTGTGGCCCTCTGCCCAGACATACCAGTCCCATGAAGGCTTCCCGCCTGCCTTTCTGTTCCCACCTGGACTGGCCCCAGACGCCCAGTGGCCTCAGGAGCCCAAGGGAAGTCCTGAGGAAGTGAGAGAAGCCACTCTCAGACAAACCTTCCTGCAGAATCATAGAATCATAGAATAGTGAACCAAGAAGGAGCCTCTAGGGCAGTGATTGCGAACCTTTTAGAGACCGAGTGCCCAAACTAAGATTCAAAACCCACTAATTATTCGTAAAGTGCCCACACGGCCATTAAACCTGAATCCAGGTGGCTGTGAAGGGGTGGTGTCAGGTGCCCACTGAAAGGGCTCTGAGGGCCACCTTTGGCACCCGTGCCATTGGTTCGCCCGCGCTGCTCTATAGGGCCATCAAGCCCACACACACACCCGACTCCATGCTTCTGCTCGCTGTTGCTGAGGTTGGACTTGGTTGCTGCTGAGGGTGAATATTCCCTTTCAGGAAAGATGTTTCAAACACTGATTCTTTCCCAAGAACTAAGTGTACATACATTTACATGGTATAGCTCTTTGAACTATTTACTCCTGCTAAATTAAATGCATCTTACACCTCTGTAAAAAGCTATAGGAAAATCAAGTACTCATAGTTTCTTATTTATTAGGAAGCAGAAATTAGCAAAACAACTCTTGTGGATTACCACTCCCAGAACCCCCCCCCCAAACCAGGGCAGTTGGTGCAGCTAAAAGCTCTAAAAGGAAAATTTCAAGCTCTGCAATGACACTCATTCCACATTACCGTCCAGCTCACATCAAGGAGTGGAGAGGAGGTGTTTAGGAAGGAGGGACCACATCAGCTTGGCATTTCTTTTTAGCTGTGTGTGTATGTGTGCATCCTTGCACATGCATGTGCATATGCATGGGTGTGCATATGGTGAATACATTTAAGCTAGGCTATTTTCCACTCAATATAAAATATATAGTCTATATCTCTATCAAATATGACACCTTATACTTTCCTCCAAATTTACCCTTACTTTCCTCTTGTAAATTACCCAGGGGGGATTCCTATGGTATTCCCCTGGTTGTGTAGGAGGCTCTTCCAT
The DNA here is from genome assembly GCA_037367245.1 of Phrynocephalus guinanensis. Lineage (NCBI taxonomy): Eukaryota > Metazoa > Chordata > Lepidosauria > Squamata > Agamidae > Phrynocephalus > Phrynocephalus guinanensis. The sequence goes on along the minus strand of CM074748.1, from coordinate 20,152 downwards.
CTGAAAAAACTTATGGCAAAAACAACAGTTATTAGAGGAAAATATCATCAGAAGCTCCCCTTCCTCCCCTCCCCTCCCCCTCCCTTCCTTGCACTAACAACAAGCAGCCGAGTTCTCCCCTCCTTGCATAGGCTGAAAAGGCTATGATGAAAAGAACCTCATGGGGTAGATTTGGCCCACTGACACTAACTAGAAGCTGCGATTTGATCTTGTGCCTCTGTTCCAAGTCAACCAGTCACCAACACACACTGTGGTGTAATCATGCTGGCCTGCCCTGATCTGCAAATTCTGGTAAGGACACAGGTGTCACCGTCAAGCAAGAACCTTCCAGTCCTTTCATCACCTGCCTTGCCCCAGTCTGTTTTGGTCACAGCTGCCGACGGCTCTCAGGCAGAAGCTGTTGCTTCTCTGAGCCATTAGATCCTTCTCCTTACATTGGGACACAAGTGTCAAAGTGGATGATGCCTGCTTGGTTTTGGGCATTTTGGCCAGGGCCCGATGTAGCCGTCCCCTGTACATGTCACCTGCCAAGAAGTACAGGACTGGGTCTATGCAGCTGTTGGCACTAGCTAAAGGCCGGGTTATTTTGTAGGTGACATTGACAATGTTGAGCGTGTAACAGCTGGCTCTGAGATGCCGGGAGGCATAGTAGATTGTCCGTGTGATGTGGAAAGGCAAGAAGCTGATGGCAAACACCAAGAGCACAATCAGGATCATCTTGATGGAGCGTCTCTTGTAAGAGGGAAGAGTCTGCCTGGAGCCACCAAGAGAGGGCGGGCTCCACAGCCGCTTGGCCATCAAGCCATAGCACACCACAATCACCAGGAATGGGATGCCAAAGAGAAGGGCCATCACAGCCGAGCTGTAGTGGACGTAGTGGTCAAACTCCTCAGGCTTCGTTGTGTCATGGCAGAGGGTGTTGTTTCCCTTGGAGCTGATGGTGACAAAGACCAAGTTGGGGATGAGGCAGAGGGCCACCAGCAGCCACACGCCCAGGCAGACCAAGCGCGCATGCCTGGCCTTGACCCACCTTAGGGAGCGGATGGGGTGGCAAATCCCTACATAACGGTGGACGCTGATGCAGGTGAGGAAGAGGATGCTACTGTAGAGGTTGGCATAGAAAAGGAAGCGGACAGCCTTGCACAGCCATTTGCCAAATGGCCAGTTGTTGCGGTCAGCATAGTAGTAGACCAGCATGGGGAGGGAGAGGACGTAGAGGGTGTCCGAGACAGCCAGGTTGAACATGTACGTGGTGGTGGCATTCCAGGGTCTCATCCGGAACAGAAACAGCCACAGGGAGCAAGAGTTGAGGAGGAGGCCCACCACACAGACGGTCCCGTAGGAGACTGGCAGAAGGATGAACTTGAACTCCTCGTTGAAGACACACGTCCCTTCTGCCGGGCCACTGGTGCCATTCTCTGCCATCCAGGAGCTTGGTCTGGTGGTGAAAGCAGGCACAGGGAGCATCGCTGCTGGGGAACGGGTCATCTCCTGAGGACTACAAAGGTCATACAAAGCGGTCACATATCTCCCCCACCCCCCACACCACCTCCACCACCACCACCACCACCCAATGTTTCATTTAGCGAATGTCATTCGTCCTCGCAGGCAAAAGGTGAAAGGCCGTGCCTGGTGATGTGCTCATAAGAAGCCGTAATGTTAGGAGTTTTTAAGAAGTGGGCATTCTGGAAACCACATGCCCAGTTGGGCAGTAGCCAATTAGGGAGGCCTAATTGTGAAAAACAGTGGTTCCCAGCCATGGGTAACTAGAAACCCCAGGCAGCAGAGCCAGTGTGTTGAAGGCTTCTAGGAACTGTAGTCCAAAAACACCTGGTCGACCCAAGGGTGGGAACCCCTGGTGTAAGAGAAGAATACAGAGGGCTTCCTTCCCATGGAGGATGGAGCTCCACATCCTTTACAGCTGCCCATTCATCAGAGACAAGCACTCGGCACAGATAGCGGTTAACTGTAATAGATCATATCACACCATAAAATAGATCATCTTGTGATTATCAGTTTCCTCTCTCATAGGTGATAACAGGATGGCAGTTGGCCAATCCCACTCACCGGCTCTCCTCTCTCTGGCTGGTCTTGTCAGGCTTGCAAGTGGAGTTATGCATCTAATCAAGTGGCACAACAGGGGGAGGGGGGAGGAGCCTGCAGTGCATGGAAGGGTATGGCAGCTACCCTTCCCTTCTGGATAGAAGACTTTCCCATTTTTTGCCCATGTCTCTTTTTTCCTTTAAAGGGAAAACAGGGCCAGAGATGGAGGCTTTGTTCTCAGCTACATTCCGACAATAGATGCTTAGGAGTAAAACCCCAATGACCTTGGCGAGGCTTCCCGCTGGGTGGACCTGCGTAGCTGGGCAGTCTATTGGGGTGGTGGGGGTTGTGGGTGGCTCCCATTCTCTTTTCTCTGTCTTCCATACTCACCCTCTGGTCACTCAGGAGTGGTGACCCAGCTGGTCCATCTGCCCTTGCGTCCTCTAGCTAGAGTGTTCAAGGCAACTGAGAAAAAGGGAGCCAAGGCTCTTTCCAGCACGGCCTTCTGGAAAATCTGCCCTCCAAGGACTGGCCCCTTGCTCATGCCCTCGGCTCAGCAGATAAATCCCTTGTGTGGTGCACAATAGGACCTTTGTCAGCAGGCCTGGACTCTGAGCAGATTGGTCTTGACTGAGGTCATCCACCGGCAGGCAGGCAGGCAGGCAGGCAGGCAGGCAGGCACTCCGGAGGGCACGGTGCTCCCTCAGCAGCACCATCTACCTGCAGCCCCCAGGGACCCTTCAGGCTTTACACCTCGGCCTCCCTTGTCTTGCCTTTGTTCCTGACCTCAGCAGCCTCAAACATTGAGCTGGCTTCTCCCTGTTCGTTACCCTCCTTTCCCGTGTCTGCCCTTTCCTGTGTCTTTTTGGCAAATTAGTGCAATCCTTTTTCAATAAAGATCAGGAATTTCCTTGAGATTCTACAGGCAGTCACACAGGGCTGCCTACACAGAAAACAAATGTTATGGAAGCCACAGAGGGCTCCGTTCTCTCTCATCTAAAGGAAACAAGCCCTTCAGAGTCATTTCCAAGGCCCAAGCAGAGGCTAATCTTGACGACTGATGAATCTTTTGGACATTGGAGGAGGACTGCTGCCTTGCTTGCAGTCAAGGAGAACAAGAGAACTCTCAGATTAGCCAAGAACCTCATCACCTTCCACCACCAGCATCAGCAGAGCTGAGTTATGTGGGTGTCATTAAATAGAGCATGCCTTCTCTTTCAAGACTCAAACCAACAGGGGTGTGTGTGTGTGTGTGTGTGTGTGTGTGTGTGTGTGTGTGTGTGTGTGTGTGAGAGAGAGAGAGAGAGAGAGAGAGTGACCTGGCAATGGAGGTGGAATAGCAATCCCCTTCTCCCCACCCACCCACCCACCCCAGCACTGCCCAGCAAGGCCAAGACCCCTCAGGGCTGCCTTCGGTCCTTCCCTCTCTGGACTCAGGAAGGGAACCCAGGGCAGCTGGGTTGGGAAAGCTTAGCAAGATCTGACCCCACACGAGGAGTCCCGCCCTGCCAGGCAGCACTCTGTGGGGGCCAGGAGTGGCCAGCTGCTCCTGCCTGTTCCCACCTGCTGCTCTGCCTGATCGACCCGTCCTGCCCAAGAGCTTTCTCCCAGCTCATCCCTCTGCAAAAGTGCCAGTGTCTTTGAGGTCCAGGTCTTCCTGGCAGAGGCCCGTGCGTGAGCAGGCCACAAGTACTGCCAAGGAGCGGTCTCCTCCTCTCGCCCCCCCTTCTGCCACAGAGCCTGCCCAGCTCAGCTTTGACTTAATCTCTCGCCCTTTTTTCATGGGAAGCAAAGAGTGGGCGCTCTTCGGGTGGCCTTTCGTTTCACTTTGCCCATGGCCTCTTGGCTGCTCCAGAGTTTTCGGACCCCGCCTGCCTGCCTGCCTGCCTGCCTGCTGCTTGAGGCAGCCACTTCTGTCCCTCTAAGGGTGGCCCCTCTGTCCCTCTTCATTTGGTCTGCCCACAAGAAGAGGAGGAGCCCCTCTGGGCCCCCCTCCCCCTGCAGGGCTGGCCATGCCGCTTCTCAGGACTTTTTGCAGCCCAGAGACACTTGTAGAGTCAGGCTGTACAGGTCCTGTGATGGCTTGCATAAAGGTTTTTGTGGCAGCAGCAGGGAAGGGGCAGGTGCTGTTGGGTTTATTATCTTTGGAAAGGGATGGGTCCTTCTGTGACAGATGGGAGATGGCAGGCAATACCTCTGCTGGTTATCTGTGAGGATGGAACAGATTAGATAATAAAAGCAATTCCACACCCATTGAATGCACCTGGGGAAGAGTCACCTCAGGAAAAGGAGGGCAATGAACAGGATTCCCCACGAAGGAGCCCAGGCAGTGTGTGATGGCATCATGGGTCAAGTTATTTACCTACCCACCCACCCCACCCTGTGGAAACGAAGGAGCTTTCAAGAAACAAAATGGTCCTTTCCTGCCCACAGGATGTAGGTCTAAATCTATACGTCCACAGGCCTACTATGGCAGCGCTCTGTGGTGCCTGTACTGGTAGGACTGGGAAGGCAGGCAGGAGACCATTCAGGAATTGGCCAAGGGCCATCCCACGCAGCAGCAGCAGCAGCAGCAGCAGTGGCAACGGAGTCCGTCGCCCACCACTGAGCAGCTGAGGGGCTGTTCACCAGTTCACCTGCTGCTGAAAGTGAGACAGAAGGGCTGGGGGTGGGGAGCCAGAAAGTAGAGGATGAGGCCTTCTGAGAAGAACCACTGGCCGTCTTCACCCTGACCAGCAGCAGAGGTGGGTCTGTATGTCCTTTTCTCAGTGGTCCACAAGGGAAAAGGGTGGACAAGGAAGACCTTGGCCGCCTAGCTGGGCCTCTTGCCACTCAGCACATGTGAAAACAGCCAGAGGTGCAGGGAGACACCCATGAAATGACCAGGATTTAGGGGTTTAGAGCGAGGGACGGAGGCAGATGCAGGAAGCACCACACACCAACACAAATCAGGCCCCCAAATGTCAGCAGCACAGATGGAGGACAAGGGTGGCACTGCGACTACCACTAGGATTCCTGTGTTTGAGTCCCTGCAGTCCATTGGTGGGTGGCATGGCTTGGAAGGCAGAAGGAGAAGTCAGTTCAGGCAAAGAAGCCAAAGCCATGATGGGAGGACGCCCCCCCTTTCCTTCCACTCTTGTACTACCCAGGAACACTAACATTTCACGCTGGTTGGGCCACCCATAGGCTGCCTTTTGCAAGTAGAAAGGCAGAGCAAAACCTCCCCCTCCCTGCTCCGTCAGGCAGCCAGCTTGGGGGGGGGGGGGGATAGAGGGAGCAAATGGCCATTCCAGGAAGCCCCCTCCAACTCCTTGCCTACAACATCCCAAAATGCTCCTCTGACTTGAGTCTCTGTCCCCCCCCCCCGGAAAAAAAAAGAAATCTGGCAACAAGGGTGAGATGAGTAGCAAGGTGATGTAGCTGCTTGGGCAAAAGGGCAATGAAGATGCAGCAGACAGTAGCCCACCAAGGGCACCTTGTCTCACGCAAGCCCAGTGCTGGCATACATGGAGAGTGCATCAGGCACCCGGGCCAGAACCCCCAAGCAAGGGGTGTGGGGGAGGAAAAGAGGAGGCCAGGTTGCCCAGGTGATGTGCCTTCCTCCTCCCCACCTACCCTCAACCCCCCAGGCCAGGCAGCCCCCACAGGAAACCCCTTCCGCCAGTGACACCTCTGTGGAGAGGTGGTCTTTGCCACACTAACCTCTGCTGGCTGCCTCCTGGCACGAGCAGCTTCTGCATCTGCTGAAAGTGGTGCAGGATCCCATCCATGGCCTGGGTGCCTGGGTCCACATGCACCACAGGGGAGTCCTCAGCCTGCTGGTATCTCTCCTGGCAGAGAGCCTGCCTCCACACTGGCAGCCGAGAGACAACGGCAGGGAAGAGGCCAGAGGGACAGGCATTCCCAGGAGCAACAGCTGTTGCCACCACCCAGTTTTAATGCCAGGGCTGCAATCCAGGAATCAGTAGCAGCAACGGGCAGGGAGAGGGCTTCCCTTGGCAAACCAGTGCCACTGGTTCCGGGACCAGCAGTTTGCCTTCCCTTCTTGGCATTGGTACCCCTTTGTTGTCCCTCTTCAGTCATCCTCCTTGGTCCCCTCCCTTTTCCCAACTGGCTGCTCATAGACTGAACCCGTGGGCAAGCCACTCGATGCTTTTAGGAAAGAGGGGAGTGAGGCCTGTCCTTTAAACCTCACTTCCTAAACTATTTTAGTGGTTTTCTTTGTTTTGAATCATGGTGTGGGTTTCACTATTTATGATACCAGTTGTTTGTACTCCATTTTGGTGATATTTCAAAGAAAGGCAGCACAGGGACACCAAAGCAGACATGCCAGAGAATCAGGTGTGTTCAGGTGGGCACATGCTTTTGAATGTGTGACCTCAATGGGAGAGAATGGATGACTCTCTGGGGGACACAGGCCAGCTTTGCCTGGGGCTGCTGCACTCACCCTCCCAGAGCCAGGGCAGCAACCTGGACGATGATGATTCCAGCTAAGGCAGGTCAGACCAAGCGGCGTCTGGAGACTCTACTCTTCTACCCCTTTCAAATGACCCCAAGCCTGCTGCACCAAGAACATTGGAACAAGGGACCCATCGAGCATGTGCCTCCCATCATCAGGGCATCAGCACCAGAGTCTCTAGCAAGTCACACACAGAGAGAGCTTGTATTATATGGAGTCTCTCTCTCTCTCTCTCTCTCTCTCTCTCTCTCTCTCTCTCTCTCTCTCTCTCTCTCTCTCTCTCTCTCTCTCTCTCTCTCTCTGTGTGTGTGTGTGTGTGTGTGTGTGTGTGTGTGTGTGTGTGTGTGTGTGTGTACATGGGACCACACCTGGCTGACGAAGAACAAGGTCAAGTTATTTCAGAAGAAGCTTCGGAGAATTTCCTTTTGAAAAAAGAAAGAAAGAAAGAAAGTATATTGGTATTCAGCTTCACATGCTGTGGCACTGAATGGCATTGCTTAGTTGTGTGCTTGTTAAATGCCTAACTGGGAAGCTAAGTTCTGCTGCCATTTTAAAGGGTTCATAGTGTGCACCCCTGAAATTTGAACACAGATTGAGGGAATCCCCAGGAAATGTCAGGGAAGATCCAGATTTACTTACAAGGCCTATTGAACAACTTATACAGGTACTCAGTGGGTTGACAGAGAGCACAGTTTATAAGCCATGGAAAAGTAAACAAACACTTTGGGCTGCTCATGTTGCTATAAACTATCCAGAAGCCAGGCATCGTTATGCAAGTGGTCGGGGTGAGGGGGGGGGCTGAGCCAGGGTCAGGTATTCCATTGATGGCAAAGGGGATGCATCCTGGGTTCCCAGCAGAGAAGCTAATCAGGGATGATGTCAGATGATTGTCAGCAGAGTTCAATTAATTACAGTTGAGCAGAAGCTGCCATCTGTTGCTGCCTGGACTGTTTGAGTTGCAGACAGGAAGGGCAGGGAAGACTCTTAGGCGTCTGTCACAGGGAACAAAAAGCCCCAAGCGAAGTGCAACACGTGGCACCTGTGAAGGAGAACCTGGCACCTGCCAGTGTTCTCTCAACAGCGGGAGCCTGTGCTTGAGCCAAAACCCAGCCTGAAGAAAACAAATTCAATTCCCCCCCCCATCCCCCACGCAACCGTGCAGCCACCCCTCCTGCCTTTGGGGTGTTCTGATGGGAATTTGCCTGCCTCTTCCACCTTCTGAACTGAGTGAAGGAGCGAGAGGCTGAGGCTCCCAGGCGGAGCTGCTCTTCCTGCACCTGCAGAAAAGTCCCTGACAAAAATCTCTTGGTGAGGCTCAAAGGCTCCTTCCCCAAACTACAGAGATGAGCAGCTGCTGTCACCAGTCAGGGCACACAACAGAGCGCTAGAGGAGCCAGGTGCAAGGGGGCTCAGGCCACTCCTCAGGTTCTAGCTGAACCTTAAAAAATTGTTGAGACCAGTGCCCACTCACAGTTTTAGAAGGGCCCCAGGAGACTAGACCAAATGCCACTATAACACCCTATTCCATTTCACACACGGGCAATATCAGTTGCCCACCGGAACAATGTGCATTTAACAACACCCCGCACACATAATGTGTGATGCATACCACATAGTACAGTATGTTGCATAACCTGCCATAGGCCAGACATGTGTTCAACTCCACCACCACCACCACCAAGCTATGCAGAGGCATATGGCCAAATGCTATTTCAGTATTCAAGAGGAATTATGACTTTTTGTCACAACTAGCAGCTGTCCTCATTCCCTTTTCCTGATTTTTCCCCTGATCTTTTTTTAAAGCTTCCCAAATTCACAGCCATTCCTGCATCCTGAGGTTGCAAAAGACACCTTTTTAAGGGAGTGTTGGGTGCCAAATTCCTTCCTTCGGGCAGCCTCAATGGATGACCTTCCTCTCTTTTAGAACTACATGGACAATCTGCTTTCTCCATAACTTTAGACATTCTATCATATCTTCCCTTGTTCATCATTTTTAGAGCAAAGCCATCCAGAGTTTAGTGACATTTCCCCACTGAGGAGGGAGAGCTCGCAACAGTTGATATATATTTTTTTCTTCTTTTCAGCTCCACAATCTCTTTGCTCAGGTAACAGGACATGGCTGCAAAAGCAGAGAAAACAGCAGAGAAGCCCTCTGGCCTGGGTCCCACCTCTGAGCTGGGTGGAACTGAGACCCTGGAGCTACCCAAGCCCCTCACTTGTGATCTGTCTGACTGGAGGCCAACAAACATGCTGCATTCTAGTAGCCTTGTGCCCTTCTGGATCATGCTCCCCTCCTCCAGGTGGTCCACGATGACACCAGGAGCCTGTTGGAGGTTCTGGAGAGGGGAAGAAGTGACAGGCTTCCCCGTTGCAGCCCCTTCGTCCTTTGAAGCTTCTTCCCTGGTGGGAGGGCATGCAGGCCGCAGAGAAGGGCTCCCTGGGAGCTGTCCATGGTGCCCCATCACCTGGTAGCCCTTTGGCCTCTCAGCACTAGCCTGCTTGAGCAGGACAGCGATCATTCATGAGAACCAGGAGCACCGTAGACCGCGTTTTGCTGCAAACCAAGCTGTGGCAAACCATTCGTTGAACATCTTCCCTTCCTCAAATTACAAGCATCAGTGCTCAGCCCGTTTTGCCTATGATAACTTGTAGTTCAAAATATCTAGAGCATTAAAGAACCCCACACAGAACAACAATTAAAACAAACAGCACTTGAAAGTGCAATGAGTGGCTGGTGGGGGAGGGCAGGGGAGAAAGAAGTCCCTAAAGAACAAACAGGGATGAACATCATTGAGAAACCCAGTACATTAGGAAAGGAGGCCAAGGCGTGAGGTGCTGTGGCCTCAGAAACCAAGTAAAAAGTGGGTTCACAAGAGAAGCAAAGAGAGTACTCAGAGGTAAGCAGAGCAATTCCTCTTCCTTGGATAGTTTTGTAGAAGAGGGATTTTTAGAACCAACCCAAACTTATGCCCGACTGTCAGCCCTCGAAGACAGCCCCAAAGCAGAGTGGCTGCGCGCACGCACACACACACACACAGAGGGAGGAAGTGCAACCCTTCTGCCTTCTACCCCAACACACACACACACATCCATTCTCTCCCCACCCCCCAGTAACTGGAAATAGAAACTCTGCCCTTGCATGTCTGCCTGCTCTGGGAGCGATATACTTCCTTGGGCCAAAATAAGCAGATTGGTGGTGGCGGCAGCTTGAAGGACATAGTAAACCTCTCTTGCCCATTCAGTTCTGGCCTAATCCACCCAGTGACAAGCAAGCACCTGCTTAACCTAGCACATGGCCCTTTTCTGAGGCATGGGGGCCTACGGAAACACCCTTTTCTGAACCACAACCCTTAAAAGCCCTTCTCTTTCTGGAAACATCTTAGAGGGACTACAGTGTTAAACATGACTTGTATTCCTTTTTTTAAAAACCATTTGAAGATTGAAACTCTCATTTTTATGTAGCTTTCAGGATTGCAGCCTTACATACTGCACAGGAACTGGGGTTCCTAAGATGCCACTTCTGGAGAATGAAGTGATAGTCAGGCTGCAACCTAATCATTCCACTCCCCTTGGTCCTGAACTTTACCGTTCTTAGGAGGATGCATGTGAAGGTGCCCTAGGCCTCTCTGACCTTAGACTTCAGAAACATAAATTTGGCTGTGCACTTTAAGAAGTTACAACAACCCTGATAGGCAGAACAAGTTCTAAAAATGTCACAAAGTTGCAAAAACACTTTTCTGGTCAAGACAATGGGAATTAGTCACACTCACTCTCTCTGGCAAAGGATCACCACCTTGGTAAATTATTATTATTATTATTATTATTATTATTATTATTATTATTATTATTATTATTATTATTATTATTATTATTAAAAATACAAAAATAGGAAAAAGTCAAAATCATTTAAAATTGCAGTCAAGATACATAAGCAAAGGTGAAAGAATAAAACATAATCTGGTAGCATGTTCCATGAAAGGCAATTCAAGAAAATAATAAATTCTAACACTATTACTAAGAACTACAAAACCTATATTGAGTTGCCAAGACTAAGTTCTCTCAGCCATTCTCTAAATACTCTCTCTAGTTTCCAAAGCAGCATTTTTCATTAGTGCAATCTCCTCCCATCTCCCCCAGTCTCTCAGGTGTTTAACCAATTGTAGTGTAGCAATCTGCATATTCAGTAGTCCATCTTCTTTTACTTTCCACCCAAAGTTCCCATGAGAGCAGTTTCTTGCTTCATGGTACAGGAATGTAGATGTTTTGACTTCCATATCAGTGTCTCTCTCTCTCTCTCTGCTTCCCAGGCAATAACACAGCACCTATGAAAAGCTTGTTAGAGAACTTGGGGGGGGGGTACTACACAAACCATTCAATTCATTGACACACACTACTTGTATCAAATGGTGTTTCACCTTTGAAATCTGCTGGTAAAAATATGCAAGAAAACCTAGCCATCTGTTTCCTTTCAGCAACCTAGCTTTGCAAATATGACTTGGAGTGGGAAATCAGAGGAACAGGCATAAATATTTCCCCAAACCACAACATGATAGACTTTAGATTCAGCTCCCCAGCCTACTTCCCCCACACTGGGATGTGGCACCTTTTTGCATGGGGGGGGGTTAGAGTGGGGGGGGAGGAAGTGCTGGTAAGCGGAGGCTGAGATGTACCACTCTTTAAATAGGGGGGGGGGGTCAAAGTGCAACCAGCAGGCTGGATGCAGCCCCAGGGGGCTACAGGCTGCCCTGCCCCCCCCAACCCACAGAGCCTGGCTGACAGAAGGTGGTGTTGGAGGCAATTGCATTATGGTTTGGGGTCCTTCAATTTCAAAGCCAAGAAAGAAACCCAAGAAGGATCTAAATCAGCCAGTTTGACAAATCTCTAAAAACACAAACACACAAACAAACAGAAAAAAACAGAACCATACAATCAGAAATGGCTCGTTATTACTCAGTTGACCTTGATAGAAATAGTCACAGCTAATCTGGCAAGTGTAAGCTGCTCTGTTGTGCCAATTATGGGATCAGAAGTCCCAGCCCTGGGCAACGTGTTCCACTTCCTGCAAGAGGCTCTGGTTCAGTGCACAAAGTCCCCAGGCTCTGGTTCTGAGACTGAAGGGTTGAGGAGGAAGAGGGAGTTGTGGGTGGAGGGAGGGGGGGAGGGAGTTCAGAATGGAGAGGCCAAGGCAGAGGGGCTGGGCACATGCTAGTGCAAAGGCCAACCTGTTTGCCTCCTCCTGAGCCTTACAGGTTGCTGCATGGAATCTATTTATTTTATTTTATTTTATTTTATTTATTTAGAGTATCTTTACCCCGCCTTTCTCCTTGGAAAAGGACCCAAGGCAGCTCACAGTAATGAGGGACAATATAAAGTCCAGTACAATTAACACATATTCAAGTTTGAGAACAGGGACTTGAGGGACATCTTATAGCATTAAACGACAACATCAAAGCTACAAGAGAATGAGCAGCTTAAGGAGCTGGGGATGTTTAGTCTTACAAAAAGGCCTTGTCCAAGGCTCCAGGAGTTCCATGAAGAGAATGTGACATGCCTGGCCTTTTACAAAATGTTCATGATGCCCACGTTCTGCCCACCACCACCACCACCACTAATGGATGCCACCTCTTGCCTTATGGCCACCTCAGTGCACATTGTATCTGACCCAACCTCCTGCTGTTTGTTCCACCAATTCATCCAGCATGAGCCCAGGGATAGATCTGCCCATGACCACAGCAGCGGTGGGGTGGGAGCAGCACAGAAGACATGAGAACAAAAGCAACAACCGGCCAGGCTAATCACCTGCTCTTGAGCCTTGAGCTTCATCAATCTCTGTAATCTTCTTTCTCCCGAGCCACAGCAGAAAGCAATATTTATAGCCCACTCTCTTACTCAACCAGAGTACCACCAACTAATAGTCTAATAGGATTCTAACCTCAAAATACTCTATCTGGAATAAGCATAGATCAACACACACACACACACACACACACACACACACACACACACACACTTTTCACTCCAATCTGGAAGGAGCAACTAATGGGGGAGGGACAGTTAAGGGGGTATAAGAACTCCAAGAACAAGATTCAGAAGCCTCCCAAGACTGGAGCAGGACGTGCTAAGAGAGGAGAGTCTTCAACTAATTCCCTTTGAAGGTAAGGCATCTTGGATCTCTAACTGCTTTGGATTGAAGCAAACAGAGTCTGCATCACTTTACTGAGGCAATCACACTCCATCAGGGCAGGGGGGAGGGGGGAGAGATCCAAGCCTGTTCCCTGGAGCTGGGGCTCAAGAGGAATTCAAGCACCCACCTCACCCAGCTGTGGCTCTCCGGGGGGGATCCCGAGGACCACTAACATGAGGGATGCCCTTCCCTTTTGTGCATCTGGAGGCAATGGAGCAGCCAGGCCATTGCCTTGCCTTTCTATGATTTGCTTGGCTCACTTCTTTGTGCATGTGGTCAGCCTCCAAGTTCTGCCTTTTCTGTAGCCTGTTCAGGGCAGAAGCAAAGCAAAGCACAGTAGGAGGCTTGCCTCCCACCCTTTAGTGCTTAAACCATTCTCTGGGCCGTTTGTAATTTAATTATGCAGGATACCGATCTCCTTACCCCAGTCAAGCTGGCTACTCAGTTTACCAACCTCAGAAGCATGGTTGAGATGGTTACCTGAAAACGATCATGATCAAACTCAGACCATCACGATGTAACTCGGTAGAGTCTTGACTTCAGTGTACATACTGCGCAATATGGCCTTGCTTCCCCCACCCCTGAGATGCCTTCCAGTTCTACAAGTCTAGGATCCAATGACAGGGAGCCTCTCCATTCTAGCTCAGCAACATCAATGGTAAACACAACCAGAAGCAAATTATGTGACTACCTTTCAGCAGAAGGCAAGGGTCTCAAGGGAGAAGGTGCCTCAGAAAAGGCTGGTGTCCCTCTCCCTCCCTCCCCCAGCAGCTGAGGGGCCATGTTGGATAGCATTTGAGAACTCTGGAGGCTTTGAGCAGGCAAACTGCCATCCATAGGTCCAGGCCCAGCTGCTCTTTGGGGCTTTACAGCCAAGCCCCCTGAACTGCGACCAGCAACTGACCAAGGAGCCCATCCAACCAAGCGAAGGCTTGTGCCCTTGCAGGTTGTGTGATGTGAAGTTTCCAAGGAAGGTTCAAACTCCCTCAAGCAGAAGCAGATCAAGATGTGGCCAAAGCAACAGGCCATGGGCTCCCAGGGGGTGCCCATGCCTCAGGTGTCTTCCATGATATTTAAGTCTTTCAGGGCTTTCACCCTGCAAACCTGATCACTGAGTAATCAGAAAGTGTGGCATTACCTAGAAGAGGCTGATTAAGGTGTGGAGAAAATGTTGGACTGGGATGGAGAACCCCTGGGTTTAAACCCTCACCTGGCTGTCAAAAGGCACTGACTAACGAGAGCTGAACCAAGCAAGAACCTCTGGTCTCTGGAGATATCGCTGAGGCTCAGGCCGACAGGGTCAGAGGAGACGTGGAGGCTGTCTGGGCTCTCTTTCCCCGCTTCCAAGGGAAGGGCTCTGAGGGGAAGCAGAGGAACAGGGCCTTTGCAGACAGAAATAGACTCCGCTGTGCTGCCGCTTGGCAGCCCTTACACTCCCGACAAGAAGCGCCGTGCTCTGCAGTCCCACAGGGATATGGAGTTTTCTCTCAATAATATTTTTCTGGGTGCTTGAAGGCAGATGTTTGCACAGATCATGTAAATAAATTTCTCTGATAATGTTCAAATAAATTTATCTCTGTGCCAGAGAAGGAGATGGAACTTGTTTTTTCTTTCCCCTTTTCCACGGGATTTCAGGATGTACCCTTTTGTAAACACTCAGGGGCAAGTCCTACCGGAACCCACTCTAGCACAATGGGGGTGGGGGGTTGATTAATTGTAATTGCATAAAATGATCCCTTTGAGCTCACCAGCTGGCTTCCATCCCACTGGCTTAAGACCTCAGGTCATAACACAAGGACTACCTGGATTTAAGAAGCCATTGAGCTGATCCCTGTTAAGCTTGGTAAGAATCAACTGATTAAAACAGAGATATTTACATTCTAAGATAGGACTATATTTGTTCCATGACTAGTTTTGTACCGTGACAGTGTTGGTTGCGATCACATGGTTTTGTCCCTGTTTCAGTGTTCCCATGGTCGTGATAACTTGTCTTGTGACAAGTGTTACCTCACAGTCTTGTACCATGACAAACACTAAATTTGTGTAGATTCCTTTTTCCTTTTCCTTTGTTTTTTGAGGGGGGGGGGCTTAAAAATTCTTTTTCAGTATTTCACTTCTAAAAAATAAAAAAATGCAGACACAGTTTTCTGAGAGAAACAAATGTTTTGTTGCGTGACAGTCACTACTACATGGTGTATTGTCTCAGAACAGAAAGCAGGAACAAAGACTGCTCCTAAGTGCAACACTAACAGAGACAAAACGGATGTGAAGTAATTCATTCAAGCAACAGAGATTATGGCAATAGACAGCAATGGCTAATGCTTTTCATCAAGACCACCAAAGTGCTAGGGAATTGCACAAAGATGGTAGGAACATTGACAGTAGAATGATTGGGCAATAAGGAGGGCGGAGAAAGTTCCAGCCTGGTCCTTTGGCCACAATATATCTGACAGATGTTGTGGATCAAAAAGCCCCCTCCCTACCCCACTCCGTCCCATCTTCAGTAGGAATTGTAGACATCTGTGAATGCATCTTAGATTTCTGAAAACCTCTCCCTCCAGGACTGTCTCTCTCTCTCACACACACACACCTCTCTGTGCTTTCTAGTTGGATCAGCATCTTAACTCTTTGGGCCATCACGGCTTAACTAGGCATGGCATTAGACACATATGTGGAAAAACCCAAAGGTACCATGACCAACATTCCCCCTTCCTTCTTTCTGCCACAGGGTTTAACCCAGTGCCTGTCTGTGTTGTTGTTGTTGTTTCTGTAGAATTCCAACCACAGGATTAACGCAGGATGGCTGAAGGAGCAAAGTAAGTCACATCCTTCTTTTTTCTGCAGAGTAAAACAGAGGGTAAATGTTTGCTAAATACTGTATTTGTGTTCCTCATGATGCTCTAAAGACATTTTCTCCATGTTTAGAAAGCAATGCGTGAATCTTGGCCAAATAGACTAAGGCATGTTTTCCTTCTTTGAACCAAACCAAAAGTTCATCAGATCACTCTGGTTTGTTGTGGTGCAACCCAAAATATTAGAATTTGGGAACGGAGGGTCTTCTCATGCTTCCTTTCACAACTTTCACCTGGCATGACACTGCACTGGTTCCTCTACCCAGGCACCTTGGCACAATAGTATAGGTTATCATTCCCCTTGGATGTCACAAAACTGTGCCTTTAAAGAACCATGTTGCCAAAGGAAAAAAGTCAAAAGTTGTACATAGTGCTTCCTTTTCTCTTGGTTTTGTTGACAGAGTGTACAAGAAGACCTGCCCCAATGGGAAGGTAAGGACACTTTGTTTTTTATAAACCTTTAATCATCATGATAGGGAGATGCTTCACATAGAACATGTGTCAGGACATGTGCCTTAAAAAAAACAAAAGGGTGCAGGGAGATCACAGAAAACATTCATCTCTGTCTTTTTACTAGGAACTTGGGTATGTTGAATTCATGCCATGAATATTGAATAGGAGTACATGTCCTGGCCAATATTTCCAATATGACTTCAACTGAGGCATAGCTGCTCATAAGGGGTGCATGTGACAGAGCTACCCATTGTGTTAACAAAAACCAAGCCATGGCTGATCCTTTTAAATTCTAGCAGGCCCACCAGTGCATGGGCTGGGTGTGGGGTGGGGGCTCATGCTGCTTCCTCAGGTGTAGATCTGCTGACAATGAGCTCCAAGCTGCCTTTTGGCATACCCAAGAGATCTTCTCATTGTTGAAGCTAGTGGGGATGGCCATTTGGACACCAGTCCAGGGGTTATTATGGCCAACACACTCCTTCCTTCCTTCCTTCCTTCCTTCCTTCCTTCCTTCCTTCCTCAGTGCTAACTGTGTCTGTTTTTCCCTCCTGCTATCAAGCTATCCATTTATCTCGGAAAGCGTGATTTCGTGGATCATGTGGAGTCCGTAGAACCTGTAGGTGAGTGATCACGATTCCCCCTGCTGGCTCCTCTCCAGTTTCTTCAGCATGCATCCATACTGCACACAGCACCACAACATGCAATGCTGACAGGTGATGAAACTCTGTTTCATAGGTAGAGGGTTTCTCTGGAGAACTGGGAATGTGGTGGAATGAGATGGTAAAATCCTGAGGTCACAGAATGGCATGGAGTGCAATACTGCAATTATGGAAGATTCCTATGTGATGGACTCCAATTATTAAATTACTTTTTAAAAAAATCTTCAAAATTAAGGAGATCAAAAGATCAGCAGACAAAACCAGGGTAGGGGATTTTTATTGAATCTCCTGCTTGGGTGCCCATTTAGTGAGGGGGGGAGGGCCTTGTTCATGGCTGAACACAGCAAATGTGCCCCTGGAACAGACCTACCAGCCATCCCTGCCCCACCCACCACTTGGAGCCGCATGCCGTGTCACCCTTGGCTCAGTAGCTGAAGGCAGGCACGGATTCAACAGGAAGACTCCTGGACTGGCCAGAGGTCATGTGCGGGTGACCTCCCTTTCCCAGAGGTCTGGTTTGCCTCTCAGGGTTCTCACTGGGTTGCAGGTTAAGACTTTGGTCCTGAATGGTAGATCCCCACTCTGAGCCCATGCCCTCGTTTCAAAAAGCACTTCCTCCTGGGACTCGGTGAGAAGGGGAAAACACATCGAAAAAGCTGGGTTCATTTTTCCACCAAGAGACGCCAATGCTGCCTGCAGTTACGAAGCAGACCCTGTTGCTCAGTAGGTCTTTTTCCCCAGTCCATTCAGTTTTCATAGAGGACTGAAAGCTAACAATCTCACAGGGACTGTATTACTTTTGCGAAATTCTTTTTGAACCTAAGGTGGTACATAACTCCTTGACGAGTGAGCCAGCAGAAAAAAAAGGAAGCAAGCTGGCAGCTTCTAAGCAGATGAGAGGTTTCATTTATTCCTGGCCACATTGTACCTATAGATCGCCCTTCTGGCTTACCGACATTTTTAAAAACTCTTTTATATTTATCTGCAGATGGGGTTGTCTTGTTTGACCCAGAATACCTGAAGGACAGGAAAGGTAAGAGGAGGCGTGTTCATGTGCTAGTTGATCTATGGGCTGGTGGCCTTCTTCTAAAAGCCCCAATGCTGGACCAGCCCAAGCCGTGTCCAGCCTCGCATTCCGTTGCCTGCAACAGACAATCCGATGCCTTTCAGGAAGCCCATGTGGAGAATGAGAGAGAAACTGCATGGAGTCATGCCCCCACACCCCCGTGCCCAATAAAGGATATGGACAACCATCCTTCCTCTCAAGGGCCGGAATGAGTAGCCATTGGTAGCTTCATCCTCCAGGAATGTACCCCGTTTCCTATAAAATGATCTAATCTGTATTGCAGTGTATGGCTCTTTCCTTTTATGCCCCCACCCACCAGGGATGAAGGCTAGAGTATTTTCAGTGGGTGATTATCAATGTGGCTACAGATCAGTCCTATGGAGCTCAAAGGAACCAGAGAGACCGCCAAAGGGACTCCACACCCTAAGCTCTGCAAGGCTCTCTGGGGACACCTGGCCTCTTACGCCCTCCCCCCCCCCCGCGCATACACACACACACACCTTGTGTTGTTTGTTTCTTTTTAAAATGCCCTTTCCCTTGTATTAGGGAGAGGGTGGTGGAAATTGCCTTTGGCCCCCTACACACCAAGTCCAGCTGTTTCCTGATTCCAGGGCCGCCTGTTGGGCTTCATATCTGCACTCTGCATGAATGATGAGCAAATTACATGACTATGTGAATTAAGAGCCATTTGCTTTCAGCTAATGAAACATAATCTTCTCTTCCCCCTCTTTCAACACACACCCTCCCCACCCCTGGCCATGCCTGCCTGCTTCCCTCCCCTCTTTTCCTCTGGCCCTCCCTACTCCATGACCGTCCTTTCCCACTGAACTCCATCCATCCTCTGGTGGCCCAGTGTACGTGACCCTCACTTGTGCCTTCCGCTATGGCAGAGATGATTTGGATGTCATTGGACTGACCTTCAGGAAGGACCTCTATGTCCTAGCCACTCAGATTTATCCTCCTGTGCCGGACCAAGCACCCAAGACCCTCACGCCTTTGCAAGAAAGACTGTTGAAAAAATTAGGGGAGAATGCCCACCCCTTCACTTTCGAGGTACCAAGTAAATGCACCACATCCATTGCCTCCCAACCACCACACTCTTCCTTCCACCCTTGAGAGGGTTTGGGGCACAGAGGCACTGGGATTTATTTCCAACTCATGAAAGTGATCATCCTTCTCTTGGATCAGAGTGGAACTGCACCAGACATTATCGCATTTCCAACTGAGCCTACACTTGGGTTTATGTTTGTCTTCTGACAACTTTGGGGTTGCTTCAAAAATGAGCCTGAGGTTTCAGCAATGGCAGGGAAGCCTCTTAAAGGACACCTCATTCATATTTTTCCTTGTACAAAGCACAAACCAGGAAAGGGCAGGGGAAGGAATGAACCAGGGAAGTTGCTATAGTTTGGCCATTGGTCCACCTCTTCTTACTCTCTGTAGATTGACAGTGATGCTCTCTGGTAAGAAAAAGGATGAAATGTTTCCAATCTTCTGAAATTGCTTGCATGCACAGAAATAAGCAGCTGGCTGAGGTGAGTCAATGTTCTTATACATTTTTTTCTCCCCCTCCCACAGATGGCAACTAACCTTCCATGTTCGGTTACACTTCAGCCAGGACCAGATGATCCTGGAAAAGTAGGTATACCTATGAGCGTTGTTTGCCACATGTCATAAACATTGAGTGTAGCAAGAAGAAGAAGAAGAAGAAGAAGAAGAAGAAGAAGAAGAAGAAGAAGAAGAAGAAGAAGAAGAAGAAGAAGAAGAAGAAGAAGAAGAAGAAGAAAAAGAAGAAACAAGAAAACAAGAAAGAGGAAACGAAGTAAAATGTAAAAGCCAAATGTAGGTCTTTAAAAACAGTTCCTGAAGTGTTCAGAAGCAAGCTTCAAAACTGATAGGCCAAATATCATACCAAACAAGGGACTCTTGGATGCCACTGGAAGCTCATCAGGGTTGGAGCCAACCTGGTCTCCCTTGGGGGGTGCTGGGTGAGAGAAAGCCCTATCTCCCATACTTCCCAATCTTATCTCTAAGGGGAAGCCAGAGATTCAGTGGGGCCGCTGGAGAAGATTTAGAAGATCGGATGACCTCACAGGGAAAGAGGAGGGAATGTCTTTCCAATAGCCTGGCCTGAAATCATCTGGGCCTTTGTTGGCTGAAGCCAGCATATGGGATTGAACACAGACTCAGTTGAGAGCTTCTGAGTTGAGACTCAACACAGTTGAGACAAGATTGGCAGTCCATAGTCTCTCATGTTCATGTCTGCCAATGCCCTGTTGTCAACATTCTGCATTGGTGGCAGGTTCCAATTGGTTTTCAAGAGGAACCCGATTTGAAGCTTATCACAGCAATGCACTAGATAAGGCATAGTGCCCTGTGGCCTTTCTTGAGGAAGGTCGCAGCTGGTCCCCCAGGCCAAGCAAGTAGCCCTGGGCAGCA